>OX457037.1:28713621-28838621 GCA_949752735.1 Lumbricus terrestris | reverse complement strand
ACCAGAATATTTAGCGAGACAAGAACCTAGATTGATCGATCGATGTACGAACTTCCGTTGCATTTAATTGTATCGCCAGTTTTTTCCAATATAAAGCAGTATTATAAAATAATGTCATTAAATGATTTATTGCAACGCAATTCACAAAATGCACATGCCACTAATCGGTGGAAGGGTCTCGCCAGGGCCGGATTACGGCATGTTCAACATAATCGGCCGAACAGGGGCCCCCGCACTTTAGGGGGCATCACATTGTGGGCCCACAATGTGGGGCGCGGTGGTGTAGTGGTGGCGTCGTTGCCTTGAAGCCGGAAGGTTCGAGGTTCGAATCCACCTCAAGTCGCCGCGTAGGGACCTTGGGCAAGTCCTTCACTCGCAATTGCTCAGCGCTTCGGCGTGAAACTCCGAGGCAGTGTCCGCTCTGTAGTCGGGAGCGCCTCTGAGGGGAGGGGCCGGGTCACACATCTGTGACTATTTGTGACAGTTTCTTACTAGATATCGTATGAATTTTGTGACGACGTGTAACGAGGGGTTCGGGGTCAAAAATCGTCCTAAATTGCGTGACGTCATTTATGGACGGCCCCTTATATTGCTCAGATAGTACATTTCAACTTGTTTTATTGCTGATTAGTCAAGAGTAATGAAAATTACATTATATCAGTTTGGTGTCTAATAGTGCAACTGTGAGTCCTATCTGCTTCGCTATCAGTTGTTCGTATTGAAAATACAGTGCGATTTCTACCAAAATCGGTCCCTAAGTTCAGGGGCCATGAGGACCTCAGGATGACAGTTTAAAATTCTGTAAAAAATATCTGCAGGCCACACATGAATAAGATCATGGGAAAAACTTGAGTATGGGTGTTTTCTGAAACACTTTTTGTTTTTCTTGACAACCTTAATGTGTTTATATTATGTAGACCGGCGCCTTATCCCCAATCTGGGGCTGAACTCGAACTCAAAGAACGCTAATCGTAGTATGCACTAATGTTTGTCTGAAGCACTTCGACCCGTTTCCATGGTAACCGTTGACATGTTTATCCCACTTGAATGCATCACGGAGACATCAGCCAATGTGATTACAGTGCAGTCTGTCTATTTGTCTGTCTGTCTCTGTATCTGTCTGTCTGTCCGTCTGTCTGTTCGTCTGTCTGTCCGTCTGTCTGTTTATCTGTCTGTCTGTCGGTCTGTCTCTCTCTCACTCAGCAGCAGCTCTCTCTTTCTCTCTTTCTCTTTCTCTTTCTCTTTCTCTCTCTCTCTCTCTCTCTCTCTCTCTCTCTCTCTCTCTCTCTCTCTCTGTCTCTGTCTCTGTCTCTGTCTCTCTCTGTCTGTCTCTGACTACTCTGTCTCTGTCTCTGTCTCTCTCTGTCTCTCTCTGTCTGTCTCTGTCTCTCTATCTCTGTCTCTGTCTCTCTCTGTCTCTGTCTCTCTCTGTCTCTCTCTGTCTCTGTCTCTGTCTCTGTCTCTGTCTCTGTCTCTGTCTCTCTCTCTCTCTCTCTGTCTCTCTCTGTCTGTCTCTGACTACTCTGTCTCTGTCTCTCTCTGTCTGTCTCTGTCTCTCTATCTCTGTCTCTGTCTCTCTCTGTCTGTCTCTGTCTCTGTCTCTGTCTCTCTCTGTCTCTGACTCTGTCTCTGTCTCTGTTTCTGTCTCTGTCTCTGTCTGTCTCTGTCTCTGTCTCTGTCTCTGTCTCTGTCTCTCTCTGACTCTGTCTCTGTCTCTGTTTCTGTCTCTGTCTCTGTCTGTCTCTGTCTCTGTCTCTGTCTCTGTCTCTGTCTCTGTCTCTGTCTCTCTCTCTCTCTCTCTCTCTCTCTCTCTCTCTCTCTCTCTCTCTCTCTCTCTCTCTCTCTCAGCAGCCAACTCGGCATGTGACTCACTCTGGTGGACAGAGATTAATGAGAAAGAGGAAATGCAGCACAAGACGAGAAAACGACGTTACAAGGATGAATGAAAGCCTGACTACGATCGAGAGCAAGGAGGCAGAAGATAAAAAGATATAAAAAAGTGCAAGAAGAGGAGAAACAGATGGAGGAGGAGAGGCCAGAATAGAGCAAAGATTGGTTGAAAATCAATCTTGTCATCTATTTCATTTACTGACTTCTATGACGCTGCCTATAATAGAAAGCCAATACTCGTCTGGATCAATGATTGAATCCGACTCTTGTTATGTCCATAATATTAGATCATTTATCAATCAGTCAAGCTGTCGAAACTCACAGAGCGTTCTGGAAGGTCTCTGCTCAAAGGCGCTCCCGATTCTGCAGGTCAGGCGGAAAGGAAGAGGAGTCGTTAATCAAATCAAATCAAATCAATCAAAAACTCAAAACAGTTTGTTCGGTATAGCCACGTAACAACATTATCAAAGCTGTAACACAAGCATGGTCAGCGAAAATAATATCAGCAGGTTGCTCAGAGGAACCCAAAAGAAGTAACAGAAAGTACGGTGAGAGAAAAGTCCGAGTATATATTATATATATATATATAGATCTACTATATATATTATGTAATTATATATAAATATACGAACCTCTACCTGGAATTTCTTCTCATTTGACGTTCCTCTCCTTTTCTAGAACTCCTGCTCATGCCTTCATCTCCCATCTTACGACAGTTTTATTTGGCGGCTCTGGGGTTGCAAGGAGCGCCTCTCATTAGACCTAGTTCCTTTAAGAGGCGCTATACAAACTCAATTAATAAATAAATGAATTATATATACTATAATAAATACATATCTATGCATATCTGAATATTATGTGCGTGGTGTTTTTTCTTCGTCACTTTTCAATAGGAGATCCTTTCTATTTTCTTCCCTATTGACGAATTACGCATCTCCAGCGTTCGTCAGTTACTTGCGTTATTATAGTAAACGTTCAACAGAGGGCGGTGGTGTAAACGGCGAGACACGATATTGTGCCATTGAGGCTTATGGCGATCACATGGCTAAACTTCGATCACAAATACCTCAGATTAATCCAGGAACCCAATCTGGTCCAGTTATCAGGTCATACTGTATATACATTCAGTCAAACGTTTACACGGTGCATATCACTATCAGACGCGCTCCCAACTCAAGACCGAGCATTGAGGCAAGTTTTCAAAATTAATGGTCGCCAAGCATATCGGTGCAAGATTTAGGGTACAGACCTAGCTATGAGGTAGATAATTTCAAACCCTCATTCCAGACGCGGTTAGTGGGAAATGTTTTGAACAAAATATTATGGTAGAAAGCAGTCAAATTATTCCGAGGTACCGGTAGCAAGACAGTGCGTATACATGGCGGATGGCCAAAGCATCTAAGAATCTTTTAAATCTCTAAGACAAAAGACGGTAGGCTTAATTAGCATTTTGGTAATTGTAATCGTAATAGTAATCGTAATCATGATCATAATCGTAATAGTAATCATGATCATAATCGTAATCGTAATCTCCAAATTTCTGGAGTTCGAAAGCCAAGCGCAGGGCACCAGCTTATTCACGAGCGTTAATCATGTTTAGACGCTTCAAACATTACTGTTGTCCTCAGCTATCTCATCACACGTCCTATGGCAGATTCACGCACATGTTCAGAACGGATCAACACCACGTGGGACCTCCTATAATTATTACACGGACGCCACGTGGGTCGTTCCGCTTAGGTTGATAGAAGCAGTAGAACGCGCCAACCAACCAAGTAATTTAAATGTTCTTGATATATATTTTTTAATCAGAACCTTCTTCTTGCGTGGCATCCTAACAGTCTGGAAATTCCCGATTAGCTTAGATCCAAAATAAAAACAACTGCAAGGTCATCAACAAAACAAGTCCCATCGACTTCAACAAGAATAAGAATACCAGGGCAAAAATTTCTACGATTTAACGTGAACGTTAGGTCTTATACGTATCAATCAGAAAAAACCAACGAAAGACCTTCAACGATGTTAGGCTGGTGGTTGTACTTTGACTGCGGCTTCTATGAATGTTGATCGCTGTTTCTAACGACAACAGAGCATCATAAATTGCTTTGGCCTTTTTAGCAAATGACCAGACGAAAGCACAACACACAACAGCATAACAGTGCAATGATGAACGTTAATGGCATATCAATACAAATGACTCACACTGAGAACGCTTATTAAGCGGCGTTGATTTGCAAGCCTTATATTAGGTCTATGCCTCCCGACGAATGAACAGCTAGTCATAATTATACTGAATTGATTAGAGATTTATCACGTTGCTTAGCGGCATTTTTGCAGTTGAAAGCAAAATAATAATCAATTACTTTAAATCAGACAACAATAACAAGAATGATAAAAATAATTAATAGGCCAAATCACATGACAGCCTTTCTATGTAGCCTATCTGTATTCAGCGCTACAACGCCATAATAATTAAAAGGCTAAATCCCATGACAGTATTTCTATGTATCTGTAATTCTGTATTCAGCGCTACAACGCCGTCATTTTTCTCGTGGCAATTTCATTAATGTTGCGAAAGACGAGACCTGAATTTCCAGACATTCGACAACAGCTTTTAGCATGATATTTTAGACTCATGAAGGATTTCATGTACTTCGGAAAATAATAATAATAGTAATGACAGCAATTTGAGGAGACCCAACGCCCAGGGGAATGGAGACATCCGACATATGAACCTACTTAACCAGAAAACAAGAAGTGCACGCAGAGCCGCATGTATGTATGTATGTAACAAATGCGCGCATGACAAAAGCGCGCAGACAAATGCGCGCAGACAATAGCGCGCAAAGCGCGCAACAGGGACCTTACCCGTCAAAAGCGCGCAGACAAAAGCGCGCAAAGAAGCGCGCAAAAAAGCGCTCAACGATCAATAAATGATGATAAAAATTATAAATAACAATGTTTCATAAGTATTTTTTTAGGCTTTCCATATATCACTAATGAACTTTCGAAGAAATTATTTACGATAATTATACATGTACGTTATATAATGTGCAAAAATTCTGATGTAGGGCCTATTTAGATGACTAGATTTTCACTCGTCTTTTTTATTTTGTTTACAATGAACTATTTTTTCGGGTATTTCTGCTGCTGTGCTTCGTCTATGTTTCATTGCGTTTAGAATTAAATGTTCCTTTCAAGAACAATAATGTTAGGATAAATATGTTGAGCCTAGATTTCCACTTAAATGCTTCAAATTTTTTTTATTTGAAACGTTCCGTTTACAAACTATATTTGGCTTAATAGTAACAATTTTATTGACGGTTACCCATTGTGTCTATGTTTCTAACAATCTGTTTCAGTATGTTTAGATGCTAATTAAATGTTTTTCTTTGTATTGGGTCTATGTGCTCTTCGTCGCGCGCATTTGTCTGCGCGCATTTGTCGTGCGCGATTTTGTTACTGCGCGCATTTGTCCGCGCGCATTTGTGTGCGCGCTTTTGTCATGCGCGCTTTTGACGGGTCACCATGTATGTATGTATGTATGTATGTATGTATGTATGTATGTATGTATGTATGTATGTATGTATGTATGTATGTATGTATGTATGTATGTATGCATGTATGCATGTATGTATGTATGTATGTATGTATGTATGTATGTATGTATGTATGTATGTATGTATGTATGCATGTATGTATGTATGTATGTATGTATGTATGTATGTATGTATGTATGTATGTTGTATGTATGCATGTGTGTATGATTGCATATATGTATGTACGTACGTACGTACGTATGTATGTATGTATGTATGTATGTATGTATGCATGCATGTATGTATGTATGTATGTTAGGGTGGTTCTTATTTTTAAAAGTTTTATTTTGTAACGGGGCACCCTCTAAATTGGTTTCTATTGATGACAAATAAAATGAGAAAAATTTTGGAGAGAATCTGACAAGATTTAGGGGTCGCTACCAGAGGTTAAAGTTAAGGTTAGAATTAATTTGGTCTTTGTGTTCCACTATGCGTAATTTCCATTAATATGCTTTCCAACCATGTTAATCGCTATGATAGAATTTGATAGACAATTAGTCACATATTTATTAACATCTCCGACATCATGATTGCCACCTACTTACTTATTTTATTGACATTTTTCTATAAGGCATTCACAGCCATTGCATCTTTTGGCGGTAATTTCGCTTCATTTTGGTTTTTCGTGTAAATTGCATAATTTCGCTATTGTCAAAGAGAACACAAAGTTGGCAATAGGCCTAAGTCTTGACAATGCCACGGCGAAAGTGAGTAACAGAAATACAACACTTGTAGGCCTACTTTCTTTCGCAATAAAATGTCTTGACAATGTTCCCGCAGAGTTCAATCTCAATTGCTTTTCAATCCTTAAGCAGTGAATAAAGAATCGGCAAAAAATTTATGAAAACTTGAAAGCTGAATGCCAACCAGGAGTTCCTCTAAAATTCACTGGGCAGACTGCAGACTCTTCATGTCCCCCATGTCCAGCGGTGTAGTGGGGCGGGGACGCGGGGGGACGCCGTCCCCCCACTTTTTGCAAAATTCTTGCAAGATTGCACTTTTTGCTACAGTTTCTACTTCAATTTTCCAGGCGTCCCCCCACTTCAATTTCCAGGCGTCCCCCCACTTCATTTTTTAGGACTACACCACTGCCCATGTCTAGAATGGATGTCGACCAGCTCCTCGGTTTACAGAAGTTATCATCGGGACAAGAAAATCTTCAGTGTCTGCAGTGTATGAAGCGGTTGTGACTTGGGGAATTACTGATCCAATCAAATCTATGTGTTTCGACACCACATCAGAGAACAGTAGACTTAGAAATGGTGTCTTCAATGCCCTGCATCCTGTTGGAACAGAAGCTGGACAAGGATTTGTTGCAGAGTGCATGTCGCTATCACATAGACCTAAATTAAGTTGGAGGCAGTGGCCATGTTTTCTCTTGGTTCGCCAAAGGGTAAAAACATAATGATTTTTCAGCTGCCTGGGCTGCACAGAGCGAGGTTGATCGGCAAGAGCATTTACAGTGTTAATAGGATATGTATGTTCAAGAAATAATTCAAGTCAACAAGAAGAGAATAAAGGGTATAGCTGAACATCATTCTACCAGCTATACGTCAAAGTCTGGTTTCAAGCACCATATGCACCATCCTCGACTTGACCTGTAGAGTGTAGATCTTTAAGGACATTTACAAAATACAGTGAAATAAATAGTGCAGTTGCAGACGTTGCCATGAAGAAATGCTTAGGTGTCCTTTGGTATCTTTCAGAGTAATAATTATTGGTGGCTTTTGCGTTCTTTGATTTATGGGCCCTATATGGGGCTTCCATTTATACCAAGCGCCAAATGGTTGCTACTCTGGACAAAACTTGGATCGAACATCCACTACAAAGAAGAGCCTTGGAACCTGCTGTAATAAGCTCAATGCAACTGGAAGATTTTGTCATGGAAAACACGAGATTTTCAAGTTTTCTCCAACAACACGTAGATATACATGGTCAAGCGACGAGAACTTCAAGTTAGATTAGTTTAGTGAAAGTTGTGAATGACATTACAAAGCGTGGAGTGACACTCATGAACAAGTATAACAAGCTTCAAACAAATAATGAGGATCAGATGCAGAGTCTGCTATATTGGCTGTGAAGAAATATATACCTATCGTCGCAAAAGACTCATGATATAATGGAAACATTAACTGGAAAAAACATTTTTATGTCCGTGTATGCGTTTTGTCCAAAATAGTAAACCAGTCCAATAGTCCACCTCCAGCACGGTGGTGTAGTGGTTTGAGGTTCGAATACACCTCAAGACGCCGCGTAAGGACCCTGGGCAAGTCCTTCACTCGCAATTGCACAGCGCTTCGGCGTGAAACTCCGATGCAGTGTCTGCGCTGTAGTCGGGAGCGCTTCTGAGTAGCGGTTGAGGGCTGGAAGAGGCGCTATAACAAGTGTGCATACGAACAAACGGTCCATTGCCCACCAGAATTTATTTCAATTTGTGCATTCAGCCATACATGTACACAAGTAATAGTATACAACAGAGCCCTGCGCCGGCCGCGCCGCGCCGCCGACATTTAGTGGGCGCCGCCGCCAATTTTTTGGGGTCGGCGCGCCGTCGCCGCCGCCGCCGCCGCCGCCGCCGAAAATTTGTCGACGCGCCGCCGATGCTACGTTGATCAGCTTATTAATTTTTTTGCATTTTTCATCTCTTGCATGATTTCGCGAAAAAAATGTTGCGTCAGTGCGAAATAGAATCTTTTTCTTATCTACTTCGATTTTTCCTGGCACCACCGATTTTGCGTCAATGCAATTAAACCTATGATGATATCTATTCGTTTTGACTTTTGGAAAAGAGCGCTTAGCGCTGTTGTGGATTTTGTGATTCGATTTGAATTATGGCAGCAAAGAAGGTAAAAATAACTCCAGGCAAGCACAAGTGAATTGCTATAGCCGTGTATGCCTTCTTGCCTGATAGTCTGAAAATACGCTAAGATGGCAAAGAACAGTCTGCCCTCTAGTATTAGCATACACGTTACTATAACTTTGCAATGAAGTGGCGCTCTGTAATTTTACGTAGGCGATTGGTCGCGTCTGCAGGCTTGCGATTCTTCTTGCCAGTCAGTTACCACCTAATTCATATTTTTTCTGCAGTATCAAAGTCCCACGCTGACCGTGACCTAGCCTATTATATTATGTGAAATGGTTAATCAAGCTTTCGAACATTAATAGGCCTGTCATGTGACCTATCTGACCAAAACCAGGCCCATATCGCAGCACACACTTGACCAAAGGCAATGACCAAAATGTGAAGACTCAAATGTTCAATTTTTGGGTTTTGACAGAAAAGGATAAATAAATAATTTGTGAAAAAACTTATAATATTATCTAATGTTATTATTGTTGATTAACAACTTGAAGCGGTTTTTCTTTCAATAATTCAATGACTTTTCCAGAAATTTTACACTTTCCCGCCATTATTCATTCAAACTGAGAATTTATAAAAACCCAAAGAATTTTTGGCGGGTCATAAGGCAGGTCAATAGTAAAATAGGCAGGTAGCGCCGCCACTGCGCAAACGGCTCCTTAGCTTCCATTTTTAGGTCACGCAAGCTGGAGGCTTGAATTTTAAAATCCTGTCATGTGGTTTTACAATCAAGCCTTTGTAGAATCTTGTAATTGAACGTCTATTCTGAGAATAATTGCTTCTCGTGAACATTAACTTAAGACCAGATAATTGCCAAAAATAATTGCTGAACCCTCATATCTTTATAATATAAGTTGCTTGTGTAACAACTATTAAAATATGCATGCGACGCTGGAGCACTAACTCCATGACGCCGCGCCGCGCCGCCGACGCTGACATTTCGAGGGCGCCGCCGCCGCCGATTTCTGTTGGTCGGCACGCCTCCGCCGCCGACCAAAAATGACCGGCGCGCCGCCGCCGACACTCTCGATAAGGCGCATGGCTCTGGTATACAATATACGATATTCCATGTCTCGCCTGTGTCTTTACATTGATATATGTTACGTCCGGTAGCGGCCCCTAAAACTCAAAAAAATCTGCCAAAATTTTCAGTGTTGATATTTTTTAACCTAAAGGTATAAGTTAGGAGGGTGCCTCGTTTAAAATTCTCCAAAAAATATTTTTACATGGAGCTAAGGACCACACTAATGTATGTATGTATGTATGCATGCATGTATGATTGCATGTATGTATGTACGTACGTATGTATGTATGTATGTATGTATGTATGTATGTATGTATGCATGTATGCATGTATGCATGTATGCATGTATGCATGCATGCATGCATACACCATGGATTACATACAGTTCGTTTGACTAACGACTGGCCACGATGTCAGTCTAGCGAGTGATAATTAATTATGGCTGCGAGGCAAGAGACAGGTTCTGCGCTCTACGTTTCGGGTCCTTGCATTATTACGTGAAGGCTTTGAAGGCATGGTGAATTACCTTCATTTATCGGGAGTAACTTAATAATTTGAGCATCTATAGCGTGCAGTTCCACACAAAAGTGGAGTTCCACTTGAATTTGTGCAGCTGTGGGAGGAGCATTGCCGTATCGCGCAGTCAAAAATAGTTAAAATTATTCATTGCCATCGGATTTGCAATAATAATTAGGCTATACCGTTGAAGATTTGAGTGGAGAAAAAGACTGTGCGCAGTGTGCGGTTCTAAAAATTCCTTGAAAGAAGTCCTGATTCGACTCACTGAGGCTGTGGAGGTCCTTGATAGATGGGGTGGGGGAGATCTTTAGTCGTAGCCTTTGACTCACTTCTTCAATCGTCTTAAACTCAGTGGGACCAGAGAAATGATGCTCGATTACTGAAGCGTGAAACCGACTTGGACAAGTATGCATTTGCCTACTGCACGCTCAAAGTATGCATTGGATCCTAGAGAGACTAAACTGCGAAAACTAATTCTGTCTGCTTTCTTGCGGTCAACATTGTCTGATGTCATCAGGCATTAATTATTGTGTCATATAATGTTACATACGAGCGTATCTCTCCATTATAGCTATTGCGGTCAAGGCGATGAACCTAATGAAACATCCATAGCTAGTCGCCGGTCCTTATAACAACCGGTAACGACTGGACGCGAAAAACTGATTTCACGCTTGAAAGAACCCCATTAAAATCAACTCGAGTCATTTCCTGCGAAGACACCATTTCGCCTTCTTTAATATGTGGTAATGTTCGTGCTAAAGAAATTTTCTCACGCGTTATAATGGGATAGTATCACGTATAACTATTAATTTATTATGGTAATCAATGATATAAAATGTGAACTTATTCCTTCACGCCTTTGCTGTTTCTTCGAAAGTTCAGCGTTGCCTAAGCCTAAGCCTATCCTAAATTGACTTTACTGCATGGTAGCTAATGGTTAGTTATACATGTAAGTATCTAGAGTTCTTTAACTTTTCTACACAAATCAACGACACGTAGGGTGAACTAACATAAAGTCGGACATCAGGTAAAGTCGGACAAAATTTTCGCCGACCTGCCACGCAGAAGAGACTTCGATCACCAGGTGGCAGTTATCATAGATTGTATTTGCAGAGGGTCCATCTAATCAGTGTTTAATCTAGTCCCCCTCCTCTGGGGGGGGGGGGGGAATTGAGGTTTCTGGGGGGGGGGGAGACATTTGAACGTCCGAAGGACGCTCGTAATGCGCGTAGCACCGAGACTGGGAGAGGAGGGGTATGGGGAGGGGATGCACCCCTCCCCATTAGAAAATTTTTGGATTTCCACATTGCAATGGCAGCATTTTAAAGGGTCATCTTAACAAAATAGCTGTACTTTTTCAGTGACCCACTAGAAAATTTTTGGATTTCCACTTGGCAGCATTTTAAGGGGTCATCTTAACTGTACTTTCTCAGTGGCCCATTAGAAAATTTTTGGATTTCCACATTGCAATGGCAGCATTTTAAGGGGTCATCTTAACAAAATAGCTGTACTTTCTCAGTGACCCATTAGAAAATTTTTGAATTTCCACATTACAATGGCAGCATTTTAAGGTGTCGTCTTAACAAAATAGCTGTATTTTTTTTCAGTGACCCATCAGAAAATGTTTGGATTTCCACATTGCAATGGCAGCATTTTAAGGGGGTCATCTTAACAAAATAGCTGTACTTTTTCAGTGACCCATTAGAAAATTTTTGGATTTCCACATTGCAATGACAGCATTTTAAGGTGTCGTCTTAACAAAATAGCTGTACTTTTTCAGTGGCCCATTAGAAACTTTTTGAATTTCCACATTACAATGGCAGCATTGTTAGGTGTCGTCTTAACAAAATAGCTGTACTTTTTCAGTGACCCATTAGAAACTTTTTGAATTTTCACATTGCAATGGCTGCATTTTAAGGTGTCGTCTTAACAAAATAGCTGTACTTTTTCAGTGACTTATTAGAAACTTTTTGAATTTTCACATTGCAATGGCTGCATTTTAAAGTGTCGTCTTAACAAAATAGCTGTACTTTTTCAGGGACTTATTAGAAACTTTTTGAATGTCCACATTGCAATGGCTGCATTTTAAGGTGTCGTCTTAACATGATAGTATATAATATATTATAGTAGTAAATAATGTCATTAAAATCATATAATAATAAATAATATCACGATATATTATTACACTTCATGTAAAACAATGATGAAAGCAGTAACTAAAAACCAATATCATTTCGTCAAATTTTTCTGGGGGGGGAAATGCCAATCCTGGGGGGGGGGGAACTTCCCCCCCCCCCAGAGACGTCTAGATTAAACACTGCATCTAATGATTAAAACTTCACATCTTCAAGGGATCGTTGCCTAAATTTTAAGATGTCGATTATTTTCGATGCATGTTGATTTCTAGAGTTTTACAGGCTGACATAGTGAAACCCCTCATTCACTGCTAAGGGTTTATGACAAATTTAATTGCTGAAGAGGAAGAGTTTTAATTTTTTTCATATAGATTACAGTACAATATATGTTCTGCGTAACTTGTTTGAGCCATATTGAATTAGTTTCATGGTTGAAACTGCAGTTGTTTGCTGTCCGACTTTGCCGAACAGGCTCTTGTCAAAGTCGGACAACATTATTAAACCCTGCTGTGACGTGTCCGACTTTGACAAAACTAGGTTCATGCTAATGTTTCATAGGCTATTTTCAATTGTTTTCACGACATCTAGTCTAGTAGCAAACAAAGGCTTGAAATTGGCAAAAGGTTTTAAAAGAATAAAGAATAAAGAGAGACATTAAAGACCAAAGGAAACTGTTTTATGTGTAGCATTATGCCTATATAGGCTATGGCAATGTTAACGATCTTCATGACAATTGTGGAAAAATAACCTAAGTGTGGTTCAGACGTTGACATAGGCCCATGTGGAGTTGGGGAGGGGCTGTGCAATGAAGACTCAACTAAGGGGTCCTTAGAAAGACTAAAGGGGGGTTGAATCCCCACATTTCAATTCCCACAGCACTTCTCACCCAGCCAGCTGTGCAATTAAAAAGGTCGTTGCCCCATAGGCCTATGGTCTAGGCTACAAAAAGAATACACTATGGGGTCTCTGATGATTATTTTTACTTGTTAGAAATGTTTCAGATAATTATTAGAACAGTTCTTGTTCTTTTCGAATTTTTCATGGATCTAGATTTCATAGGTTGTCGCAGGCTTAGGCAGTCGAGTTTTATTTAGGCCTAGTCTATTTGCCTGCTTTACAGTTAGGTTTTTCATGCTAGTCTAATGCTGGGCCCCTAAGTGCGATCTTTTCAATAAATGTAGGCAAGTACACTGACATTTGATTGACTTTACTTCAGTTATTTTCAATGTTCAATTTTATCTTACAGTTAAATTTTGCACAGATCTTGATGAGAATCGTTCAGTTTATCGATTGTCCGACTTTAACAAAATAAGGTCGAATCAACAAATTATTGTCCAGGTTTACCAACCAATGTGTCCAGCTTTACCCGAAAAACAGAAAAGTCAAATTTCGTCGCCTCGCTATACTTGGCACTCTCCTGATCGAGTTCATATGCAATTGGCCAGGTTTACCTGAATGTAGGCTATTAGTTGAATGAGATGATAAGCTATACAATAAACTTTACATCATCTAAATGTGACGCTGCGTTACGGAGTAACCTCAGTCAGAACAAAAGGGTGTCCGACTTACCTGATACCACCCTATCTCGTATTTTTGTTCTTCAAAATCCAGCAATAGCAAACATACACAAAGTAATCGCAAACGACTATTTACTTATACTTTTAAGTTGCTACATTGTGGTAGAGAACGTTGAAATTGCTATCACATATTTTGCAAATTTCTGAGGGCCCAGGCGACCTCTGGCAAATCGTCAGGCGACCTCCGTGGGGGTCGCGACCCACAGGTTGAGAACCGCCGATATAATTCTTCTTCTTTTCGTTGTCTGCCCTTCGGCAGGTTCGAATGTTTGACGTCTCTATTCATCTCTGTTGTCACATAATAGATCATTATTATTGCAGTTCATAATTATTAAATCAAAATGTCAATAACAACAGCTCAGCTGGTATTTTTCCATTTTTTATGGGAAGACATTAACTCGGAGATGCGTATATACGTAGTCTTTCTCTTGTTAGTCTTTAATGGTCTTATAAATGGTCAGATACAATACAATTATACAATACAATACAATACAATACAATACAATACAATACAATACAATACAATGCAATACAATACAATACAGTACAGTACAATACAATACAATACAATACAATACAAAACAATACAATACACTACAAAACAAAACAATACAATACAATACAGCATAACACAACACAAAACAGTACAACACAACCCAACACAATACAATAAAACAGATAAAACGCTGCTGCCATGCGTCGTCGAGTCAAGCTTGGTCGTCAGACGATGTTGCTCAGTTTATTCAAGACTGTAAGGCTTTGTAAGCAATGAGTGGCGACTCTTGAATTCATTCTGATTCTGCCACCAAACGCACCTGTCTAAGGCTGCCACACATACACACACACCTTGTCAATTACAGACACGAGTCTCTCTCTCGTGCAATAAATAAATCGCAATAATTTATCTTACGTTGGAATGTAATAGCGCAGTTGAGCGCTAATGTAATTACTTTACAATGCTTCAGTCACAGATATGATGATGATAGTGATGATGATGATTATACTAATGATGATGATAATGACGATGATGATGACGACGACGATGGTGATGATGATGATGATGATGATGATGATGATGATGATGATGATGATGATGATGATGATGATGATGATGATGATGATGTTAATGACGATGATGCTAACGATGAAGATAAAGTAGATGATAGCGATGATGATGACGATGATAACGATGATGATGGCTATGATGATGACGACAATGATTATGATTTTGATGATGATGATGATGATGATGATGATGATGATGATGATGACGATAATAACGATGCTGACGACGACGAAGATGACGATGATGAATAAGTAGATGATAATGATGATGATGATGATTATGGTGGTGGTGCTGATGGCGGCGGCGACGACGACGACGACGACATCTGTTATATTATCTCAGACGAAGTTAAAGCAGAATGCAGAAACCAGTTTTTATGAAAGGTATAACCGCGCATGCGCAATCCGCAAGAGGGCGACGCAGCGGACGCTGTGTCATAAGCCATTTCTCCAGATGGAGCCATGAAAGATGCAAACAAAGACAGCGCATAAAGAAGTGACCACAGCCACATTATATTGGACTTTAACGTTGGAACCAATATATCACACTCGGTGGAGTTAGCACACGTCGGATTAAAGAAATACTAAAACTACAGAGCCTGCATACAGTAAAAATGGTTTAATGCGTTTTGTGGCCTGTTTCATATCACATGGAGAATATCTGAAAACGCGTGTGGTTCAGCTTTGGTTTCCTATACCGCAAACCATAAACTTCTGGTTTCTCTCACGGGCGTCCGCACATGGGGCAAAGGGCATTTGTAACTTGTCCCATGGAAAATCAACACTTTAAATACTTCTGGGTGTTTGAAAAAAAACTTACATGTATATCTTCGCAATAGCCTAATGCACCAATGATACTAATGCACTGATGATACTAACGCACTAATGATACTAATGCACTAAAGATACTAATGCACTAATGATACTAATACACTAAAGATACAAATGCACTAATGATACTAATGCACTAATGATACTAATGCACGAATGATACTAATGCACGAATGATACTAATGCACGAATGATACTAATGCACGAATGATCATACTAATGATACACAAAGTGAATCGGAGGAGTTTGCATTTGGAAACCTCTTCCCTACTTTGCATTAGGTCCTATAATTATAAGTTCCTGCTAAAAAACTAACCGTGACCAATGCACTTCGTCCGCTCTGCAAAAATGTAGGCTTTCGTCCATGACCATATAGCACCCGGTGCACTTGGCACATAGCACGGATTTAAGAACAACTAAAACTAGACCTACAGTGTGTGGTGAAAACTGTTTGCTGCATTCTGCGACCTGTTTCATGTCATTATCAGAAATAACTTAAAACGCACGTGCTTCTGCTTTGTCTTTCTACCGCAACCAATTAATCACTGATTTCTTAATTGCATTTCCGATTTAACGGATTTCAGCCACACCAGCATTTCAGATCATTCGTTTGGCTACGATTTCATCTGAGACGATCACCGATTGACTTCTGTGGCTGAACCTCAATTCTACAACCGGTGGACAAAGTGAACTCACGACACAAACCTCGAAAGTCGTGAGGCGTCCAAACCATTACTTCATCATTTGCTCCTTTGATGCGGTAAATGGAAGTGGCTGAGGTGGAGAAATTAGATCACGTACTATGGAGAGTGGAAAACAAACAGATGGACGGGTAAAGGAGGAGCTCAGAGTGGATGGGTGGGACATAATCGGACTACCAGACAGACGAACAGATAGACGGACAGACGGACAGACAGACGGACAGACGGACAGACGGACAGACGGACAGACAGCCAGTCAGACAGACGGACAGACAGACAGACGGTAGACAGACGGACAGACAAACAGACAGACAAACGGACAGATAGACGGACAAACAGCCAGACAGACGGACAGACAGACAGACGGACGGACGGACAGACACGAACAGACAGACAGACAGAGTATACGAATGGTAGTACAGATGGTTCTTGGACGAACAAACTTCAAGATGAATGGATGGAGGAACGATGGAGTGAATGAAATGGCAGTTGGACGAACGGAGCAGTCTACAGTAGGGAAAGCAACACCTGCAATATATAATATCAATTGGGTGGAATATAATAGGAATCTCATGTCAGATTATTTCTGCATTTGCTAGATCGATATTGACACAGCATCTGATGATGGGAAAGGAGAGAGAGATGCGCATTGCGCACAGGCAGAGAAGTGGAGGAGAAAGCCAGAGAGGCAGAGAGAAATAGACGGGGAGAGAGGGAAGGATGGATGGAGGGAGGGAGGGAGAGCGAGAGGGAAGGAGGGAAGGAGGGAGGGAGGAGGGGGAGAGGAGGGAAGGAGGAATAGATGTTAATGATGCTTCGCCTTCCATCGTCATTTCCTGTTACCGTACTCCTCGGCTTGTCCCATTATTCAATTCCTCTTCTTCCTTTATTCCGAATGCTCTCCTTCTTCTTCTTTTCCTCGTCTCCTCTTTGCTTTGCTTTTCATCGCCTTCTTCCATTTTTTCTTTCTTGTGCTGCTGTATACGCGTCCTGCACCGTATGATGTCAATTCTTTATTAGACGTGAAGAGCTGGAGAAGTAGCCTTTTCTTGTCGTTGCACATAAAACCATATTGAATCAAGACATGTGCTCCAGATAAAAGATACACAGTATTATTATTATATAATCATCATCATCAATATCCATAGGCACAGTGCCCGTAGGAGTCCGACGCCACTCTGTCTGAGTCTGTCTCGCGTCATATTGCCCAGCTTCAACCAGTCCGGTCAGCAGGTCTGCTCCATACTATTAACATCTTGGAGCAGCTATAGACCACCTTGTCTGATTGAAGAGAATATGGGGAGAGAGGCATGACGGACAACCTGGGTCAATGCCCGTATGTGTCCCATGCTCTCTCCTCAGACTCCCTACACCAGTCTGTCCTGACCGACCTGTGCATGTCTGCCCCACATCATGACACCTTGAAGCATCTGGGTCGCTATGTCACTTGTGCCGTGGTTTTTGCGGATTTCAATCGTCTTGGTCTTTTACTGCCAGAGTATCGCCACCCATCTGGCAAACCTTCCTCCTTTTATCCGGGCTTAGGACCGGCACAGCGACGTTGTTGGTTCCCTGTGGCGGAGGATGGATGCAGTTTAACGTCGTGCCCAGGACGTTATTATTATAGCGCAGAATTTATTTGCCGATTCTTATTTTACAGTCCTTATTAGATCCGTTAATATTATAATAATGCAGACTGTAGGACTGATCACAACAGCTTCTTTCTCAGACAATATATCCTTCTCATCCTTCCTTTCGGTTCATAAAGTCTTATCCTATATAATTGGCTGCAACAAGCGTCACCTTTTCTACTTCTTCTTCCTCCTCCTCTTCCTCATCATTATCATCAACATATTATTCTTCTTTCTTTTACTCCTCCTCTTCCTCCTCTTCCTTCTGTTCTTCTTCTTCTTCTTCTTCATCATCTTCTTCTTCTTCTTCTTCGTCTTCGTCTTCTTCTTCTTCTTCTTCTTCGTCTTCTTCTTCTTCTTCTTCTTCGTCTTCTTCTTCGTCTTCGTCTTCGTCTTCATCTTCATCTTCTGCTGCCATCTCTTTTATTAACATCCATCTTTTATATACGCCATCCATCTCATACTTGTAATCCTTCTTCGTGAAACAAATTAGTCCAATTATATGAAGTGACACTCCAAGGGGCCATGACATTCAGCGACCGATGATCAATTAGTGAAGCGGTGGGTCAACTTTGTACATTGGAAAAGTGATACAACGTTTATGCATTGACGAAGCGAGACACCTTTCTGCATTGACGAAGTGAAACAACTTTTCTGCATTGACGAAGTGAGACAACTTTTATGCATTGATGAAGTGAGACAACTTTTCGGCATTGACAACGCGCTGAATGACCATTAGAATAGACACGTCTTGCTGTTGATTTTTCTAATTATTGTTGCTGATAATGGTATACCTATGTCGCGGTTGGAGTCCAAGTCATCGAGTTAAGCGGTAGTTGACGTCGCTCCTGTCTGCGCCTGGGTCGAACTTCGATTCATCACGCTCTGTCATGCACTTAGCGGAGTCTTAGCCTCGTCTCAACTGGTGACAGGTCGATTATCCTCGTCTTCGGTCGGTCGGAATTGGTATCATCAATTGTCGAATGCGAGAAAATAGTTGGACGAAGAAGCTACGTCATTTAACATCTGACAGAGAAGATCTCTACAGCGGAAATGCAGGACAATATATTACGAAAATCAGTCATCCACTGTGACACGGCTGTCTAATCCACCTTTGAGTCCTCAAACCCCGAATGAAAACGAAATGAATGTAGGATTGAATCTGCTTCGTGAAGTGCATTGCGACTGAATTAGGCGCAGAGATTTTGTTTCCAATGATGAAGGTGTCATAGTGATACCGATACATTCGTGAAAATCATGTTCTTGTGGCAATCAAAATCTTGTATAAGTCCTCATTGTCAAATAGCGATTTGTATTGATCGTCAAAGTCGTGTTTTGTCATGATTGTCAAATCCTGTTCTGTTTTGAACGTTAGGCCTATTGTCGGGTTTTTCTTAATCGCCAAAATCATCCTTTATAGTGACATCAACTAAGCGCGGACTCCTTGGGCGACTGCACGAGTTTCAACTTTCCCCCCACGTACAGCTTCCTATAATATTTTGCTGTGCAGCCACCAGAATAGCTTGACATCTGTCTCATGGCGCAACGCTAAAAGAAAGACGACTAGGAAACATCTTCCCCCTGGAACTGATTTTGCACCACACCCGGTCTTCTCGTAAAAGGCAGATCACGATCGGCTCTTCATCTCGCGATGGGCGGCGAATGCAACTGGCTGGGCAAACAGCACGCCCTGGGGAGATAGATCGGTGGACAGATGGGTGAACCGTGCGGTTTCATTGACCCCCGAAAAGAAACATCTTTCTGTCACGAGATGGCGCTGGATTCCGTTGAAAGGATGCTAAAGAAGATCAAGTGAACTGTGGTGCGTAGTCTTCCAAAAGCTGTTATTTCAGGTATTTTTAGGTTTACGATTTTTAGGTTTATAGCTATGTCTAGACATTATTTTCTATGGTGCAATGACCGTGCTTGAGTACACTACAGGGACTTGTGTGCGCTCTGAGTAAGACCGACATTTAAATTATATTGCAATGTCGGACTTGACAAAAATAATGTTCAGATATCAGGTATCTGGATATCTAGATCATGCATGTAAATAGGTAGTATCTATGTTGATGGCTAAAAAGCAAAGAGATACTCGCGTCATCAACAACAACTCCAACAACGACTCCAGCAACAACAGCAACAACAGCAACAACAATGATAATAATAATGATAATATTGATAATAATAATAATAATAATAACAACAACAGCTCCAAGCATAATTTTTTGAAATCCCGAGGGATCCTAGACACCTCGGGTAAAAAAAAAATAAAAAATAAAAATAAAAAAAATAAAAATAATAATAATAATAAAATAATAACGACATTTGACATTGCGCCGTAACACAGCCGACTAAGAGCTTTTTGCAAAGCAGCTAGCATGCGCGATAAGCGCAAGCGAACTCGGGTATGTTTTTAGCATGGATTTAAAAGAGTCCACTGAGCTGGCCGATCGGATAGCGGGAGGAAGTCTGCTCCAGCATCGAGGAACAGCGGCCGAGAAAGCACGATCGCCGAAGCGCTTTCTCATCCTTCGCACACGCAAATCGGTCTTCTCAGATGATTGGAGCCGAAGCCCGGCCGCGGAGGAATGAGTCTCTGTGCAGCAATCGCGCAGGTACTCGTGCGCAGCTCCGTGAAGTGATTATTTTGAAGAGTAGCAGGCAGAGCTTGAACTCAATGCGAAATGGAACAGGCAGCCAGTCATTTGTGGAGGATCTCACAGTGGAGCGGCGTGACGTTCTGGTCGCATTTTCTCCTCTTGCAAACGAGCCTGGTTATACAATAGCAGTAGATATTTCACTTAGATAAGCAGCTATATATATATATATTGTTGGGTTCCACGACTCTCTACGACTGGTTCTTGGGATGAGCTTTTGCCACGGACGGTTGACTTGGGTAGCCTGGAGGGTGACACCTGGTGACAGACTGGTTCTATATAAGGTCTGACTTCAGGGGGCGTCTCTCTCTTACAGCTCTTACGTCTCTTGAGCTTGAGCAGATGATAGTTAAGGTGGAAGATGAGTCTCTGATGTTTTCGGCTGCAAGGTGACTGCATGGCAGTCTTCTTGTCAGAGGTCTCGTTAGATTAAGTTTAGTTAAGCTTTCTGTCGTTACACCTCGCCTTGGTGTCTTTAGTTAAGTCAGTTAGTCGTCAGCCTGTTGCTGCTTGAAGATGTGGTTCGTACGTTCGTCGCTGAAGAACAATGCCGTCGTCGACTTTCCACTGGGCTACAGTGTGGTAACTGTATCATTTCGCCTTTTATGTTGAATTATACCTTTAAACTAGACACGAGTGTTATTAAATCGAGCTGAACTTAGTAGGGACCTTAACATAGGAGGCGCGGCTCGTAACAATATATATATATATATATGATATATATAAACACGCACACACATACGAACATACACACATACACGCCTGCAAGCCTACCTAGGCTACACATATTATTATAGGCCTACATATAAATGCAATAGTAGTGTAATAGTAAGTTGGACGCAGTGGTGCAAAGTGGGGCGCGGCGGAGTAGCCGTGTGACCGTGTCTATATATTAAACTAGCTGGGGTACCCGGCGTTGCCCGGGAAATTTAGGATTCGATCCGCTCCGGCCACAACCTCACCACACAACACCTCACCACACTGCGACCTCTATACCAGTACGCCACCGGAGAAATTTGGGTTTGACGAAAATTTCCACCCCATCCCAACCCCACCCCACCCCCTCCACCCCCAACCCCCTCCCACCCCCACCACCCCCACTCCACCCCACCCTACCTCCCACTCCATCCCCCTCCACCCCACCTCCACACCACCCCACCTCAACCCCACTCCCTCACTCCACCCCACCCCAACCCCCCACCCATCCCCAACCCCACCCATCGACCCCCTACGCCACCCCACCCCACCACCTCCATCCCACCCCTCCACTCCACTTCAGATACCTCTAAAACGGCGAAAATGACGGCTTTTATACGTGGCAAGCGAATGAAAATGGTTAGCGAAAATTAGTGTTTTTGACCCCCCGCACCCTGGCCCACCCTGGTGGTGGAGATTTGCCAACCACTGATCCTGGGGGTTCTGATGGACCTCTATCTAGGAAAAAAAATTCAAAAAAATAGCTGAGTTTTTTTGAAAAAAATTTGGGGGGTTTCGCTCCTTACCCTGGCCCCCATGGTGGTAGAGAATCGCCAACCCCTCGCCTTTGCGTCTCGTGCCGAGACCTACACAGTAGTGAAGGTTTGGAGTGAAAAGCTCAAAAACTGTGAGCGTGCATTCTGGACAAAGTCAGATACATACATACAAACATACAAACATAGTCACATCCTTCCTTATAGATATAGATATATAATATACATTATACATAGACTACATACACAATTATAAATATTATATATAAATACTATACACCGTGGTTCAAAAAAAAGTAGGCCAAATTGTTTTAATAATAATAATAATAATAATAATAATGACAATTTATATGGCGCCGTAACGCGGCCATACCGCTACAAGGGCGCCTCACAAACGGCCGACTGCGGGATACGCCTTAGCAAACAGATAAGTTTTAAGCTTTGTTTTAAAAGAGTCCACTGAGGCGGCCAGTCTAATGTCCGGTGGAAGACTGTTCCAGCATCTGGGACCAGCAACCGAGAATGCGCGGTCGCCGAAACGTGTCCTCATTCTCCGTACACGAAGGTCGGTCTTCCCAAGCGACCTGAGTCGCAACCCGGAAGCGGAGGAATGGGTCTCGGAACAGTACTCGCGGATGTATTCAGGCGCTGTCCCATGAAGCGATTTGTAGACCAGCAAACTGAGCTTGTTTTGCATATATCTCTAATACCTGTTGACATATCACGCTAAAATTTTCCAAATATTTAGAGAATTGGAACAAGAATATGACTCCAAAATTTCAAGAGATAAAGTTGAACGGATAAAAAGATATGTATCTTTCAACTTCATATGCGGAAATATCAGTTGACAAGCAATTTTCTGTTAGATTCAATGAAATGTAAGTCAAACTGTTTTGCTTATATCTGTAATGCCTGGTGATTAATCAGTCTAAGATTTTCTAGATATGTAGAGAATTGAACCACCAATATTATTCCAACAGTATGGTTTGATTATTGAATTAAATAAGATGCTCAAAATATCCTCCTCCTGCTGCTTGCACACAAGCGTGGAGGCGCTGGCGCCATTGAGCAACAGCATCGTCGATTATCCTCTGATCCCACACTTCAAACAAGCATTGCTTCAGATCGTTTATATCATGGATTGTTGTCTGGTAGACTCGGTCTTGCATCACGCTCCGCAGTTTATAGTCGACAGGATTCAAATTTGGGCTGTTCGGAGGCCATAATGTGGGAGAAACGAAGTCTGCATGGCGTCCCTCTTGTCAGCATTTCGATGGCTTCTTTGGCTCTCTGGGCTGGGCTGGATTTCTGATTGCAGGTAGAAGATGTTGTGATAGCAGAACGTCGCGATAGTAGGTTCCGTTAATTTTTATTCCGGGATCAATGAAGACTAAAATTAATGGGAACGACCAAGCGCCGAAACCGCAACGAATACCATAACAGACTGGCTGAAAACTGATAGGCCTATTTCGGGAGATGAAGTTGAAATATCCATATCTATCTATCCGTTCCAATTTATGACATGATATTTTGGAATCCTATTCTTGGTTCAATTATCTAAATATTGGGAAAATTTTAGTATGATTAATCATCAAACATTAGATATGTAAGAAAAACAGTTTGGCTTACATTTTATTGAATCTAACCGAAAATTGCTTGTAAACTGAAATTTCGGCATATGAAGTTGAAAGACACATATCTTTTTATCCGTTAAACTTTATCTCATGAAATTTTGGAATCATATTCTTGGTCCAATTCTCATTATTCTCTAAATATTTGGAAACTTTTAGCGTGATATGTCATCAGGTATTAGAGATATACGCAAAACAATTTGGCTTACTTTTTTTGAACCACGGTGTATATATACACGCATAAAGTAACGCATATGCTCTTCCAATACCATCATGTTATAGGCTTTGACGTCACATTTAATGGCTGCTATAGTCTCTAGCGAGGCGTTGACAAGTGACACGAGAGAAACGGTTTCTGAACAAAGGACGACATTGAAATGAATTCAAAGAAGATGGACGGATGAGTCTGATTGGACAGACGAAGATCACGTGAACCTGTCAGTCTGTCGTCTGGCCCTTCTCTCAGTCCAGACCACACGGAGACCGATTGACAGCCTGAAGCCGCGTCGCATAAATGGCGCTGCTTAAAACGGACGGATATCATATTATTTGAGTGATTGTCGAAAGGCAGATTATGTGATGAGACGGCGAATCTCGTAATAGGAATTAAGCAAATGAATCCATGTCACGTGACATGATCTATACGAAGATGACCCACAGGCGACCGAATCCATGGTAACGTAATCCATAGCAACCGCTTCCATAGCAACTGGATCCATAGCAACGCCATCTACAGCAACAGAAGCCATCGCACCGAAAGGGAACTGAACACGGCGTCTCTCATTGATGGATGTCTTGGGGAAAATGTGCTTTCAAAGTTTCGAAAGTAGGCTGCTTGAGATTGTTTTTCACTTTCATATGAAATTTTCTTGTAGCACCAGCATTGGATTCTAAAATGTATCGAGGAATGGTGCTAGAAAGACTACATTGCATACGTTACACTGATCCTACTCGAAGTCAATACTTAATTAATTATTATTTTCATGGAAACTTTAAACTGATACAATCTGCATATTATTAAGCTCGCTTTCTAACAGCAATAGTTGCGTGGGGCTAAAGCATTTCCAGATTACAGCACACCATATTGGTAGCATTGCAGAAATTGATAATGAGTGTAAATTTTACTCCACCGCCATCCTCAACAGTGTCAAGGACGCAACATTGCACCAACGCTCGTGAATAAGCTGATGCCTCGCGCTTGGCTTTCGAGTGGCGCTTTCGTAGTTTGGTGATTAAGATCGTAATAGTAATCACTGATTACTATTACGATCTTATATCTTATTTTTCTATATCTCATACTATAGTCGCAATAGGCCACATAGTTAGATCCAATAGTGGGCAAGTTTATCTAATTCTAGCTCGTAGCAGAATAAACTCTCTCTGACGCACAATATTATTGACATTTTGGATAATGGATCCATTGGCTGAACGCATCCACCACTTTTCCAGATTGACGGTCCGTTATAATACGCGCGAGACCTTCACGTCAAAGTGCCACCGACTTTTATCATCAACAGACTGCTCCCCGTTGAAACCTTGTTACGGTGAACAGTTACTTCCCGTCACTTCCTTCCCATTATGCTGTCGGTGAAGCGCTCTCATCTGTAATGATCAGATAATTCAGATGCGCATACTAAGAGGTAGAGGCGGCACTGCTCAAAGGGTCTAGGGTTCGAAACACCAGTCACAGTCTGGCTTTCATGTGAGATTGATTCAATACTACGGAGCTTCGTTCAGGAATATTTGCAGGGCTTTTTTAACGTGCAGTTCTACACAAAATGTGCAGTTCTAAATGGATTCGTGCAGTTGTAGAAGCACTTCAGTTACGTTCCGTGCAGTTAAAAGTAGTAAAAAAAGGTCATTTTCTCAGATTGGGAGTAATTTACCATGGAGGATGAGAAAGGAGAGAAGAGGATGTGCAGTTCTAAAAATTCCTTAAAAACAGCCCTGAATATTTGCTATGGAGGACAATTATGCGATGAAGCTGACGACCTTACTCAGGTCCCTTAATAACAACAACAGAGTGGTTATCCTTTTCTCTTTTTCGCACCCTTTGATATCATAATTATTTTATATCGTGGGGCGCGGTGGTGTAGTGGTGGCGTGGTTGCCTTGAAGCCGGAAGGTTCGAGGTTCGAATCCACCTCAAGTCGCCGCGTACGGACCTTGGGCAAGTCCTTCACTCGCAATTGCTCAGCGCTTCGGCGTGAAACTCTGATGCAGTGTCCGCTCTGCAGTCGGGAGCGCCTCTGAGTAGAGTGCTTGAAGGGGCGCTATAACGAGCGCACATAGACCTACACGCATAAAGACAATATATCGTCTCAGGAGAACCTTATTTCAGAACCGTAGACTAAGAGATCTGTCTTCAGTCAATGCAGTTTACTATCATCCTGCCTGAAAGTCGTAATCGTAATCAAGAGATTTATATAGCGCATGGTGGAAGCTAAAATCTGCAGAATCAGTCTATGCATAGAAGCTCTGCCGAACAAACTCATAGCGCCGTTCGCTGCGCTCAGCTGCCCGCGGAGATTTTCATGTCCCATGTCGCGCACTGCGTCAAACAGCAAAGAGCATTCTCGGCGGCGGATACATCTATCTGGAATAACCTCCCCGTGGAGTCTCCGCATGCATGCTTCCCCGCGCGACTCTTTGCCTGCTGGCTCGTTGTTTCGTCTTCTTAAGACTTTTCTTTTTAACCAGGTCTTGGTTGGGAGTGACTCTAATTAGTGATCTTGATGGGGCGATATATGAATTTATGTGATTGATTGATTGAGCGACAGTCAAGTTGAGGTTCGAGTTCAAGGTCGAGGTCACTGATCAGGCAGAGATACAGTCAGCCGGGTTATACAGTTGATTGTTTGTGGAATGGATCGGAAGGATAGTCAGGCAATGGAGGAGGATCGGATTTGTGGAGTAAGAATATCATCAGTGCTGCTTGTAGAGTACTTCTCCTCCAATCCCTAGCTTGATAAGTCAGTGTTGAAGAGTAGCAGACGAATAGATTGGGGGAAATAGGCTACTTGATGAAAGAGACGAGAGACTGGGGACAATAAAGAAATGGAGAAAACAGTGTGCAAATGAGCACGTAAGTGATCAATTAGGCTACTTTTTATTGTTTGCGCGAGTAAGTGAACAAGTGAAATGGGTGATTGGATGAGTGAGCGAGGAATGGATGGAAGGACGAGGTTTTGCCAAAATTGTAGAAAAATAACTAGGGGTCAGACGTTGATTTAATAGGGGTGTGCAAGGAAGACTTTACTGCGGACCCTATTGAAGACTGTAATTATGGGCTGAACCCCGTCCCCTATTCTCTTCATGGGCTTTGCAGAGACACATACAGGCAACGAGAGAAAGAGGAAGACGAGATGATGATGATACTATTCATTTAATTCAAAGTATACTATATGGCAAATCCAGGTGACAAACCGCACCAGGTTATAGGTCAGAAATGTAAAATAATACATAGAAGTAATAATAAAGTATAGTAATAAAAATACATTAAAGTTGCGGCAGCCATGTGCTGGCACCCAACCGTCATGCTGTTGATGTTAAAAAAGACAGTTAATGTTGAATTACTGTCATTGAATCAGATAAGCCCATAACGGCCCGTCAGTTATTAGCGGCTGTGATCAGCGCTACAGTAACTGACGCTCGCTTCACGATGGTGATGTGTTCGAATGTCTATCCATTCGAAGCATATAGTGCCCGACAAGACTGTAGGCTATTCGTGACTTAGCACTGTTAGCAGAATTGTTGATATTGTCTTTATAGTCCATTTCTGAGGACTTGTGGGAGAAGTGGGTGGAACTCGGATCTGGACAATTCGGTTTCAGTTAGAGAGGATAGGAAAGCAACATGCGAGAAATAATGCTCCTTTGCAGTTTATCCTGCAGCTCGAGACATACAAGATTAGCTAAATTATTATTCAGCTCGTATAGCCTACCGTCCAAGATTAGCTGAATTATTGTATTTAGACGTGAGAAGAGCTCGTAGGTGCGAACCGACGTTTACACTGCGTTCCTGTCACGCTGCCAGGTCATTACATGAGCTACAAAAACGCCCATCTTCTACGGTGCCATTTTTATGGTCTTCGCTTGATATAGCTCTGGTCTGTGTAGATTTAGAAGTGCCGGTATGACCGTCAGTAGGCCTATGTTAGGGTTTGGGTTTGAAGTAGCGAACATTGACTAGTGAACGTTTTCATGCTGATGATAATGTTAATTTCATTGCGTAATTAAATGACTTTTTATGTGAATTTCATGTACTGAGTCACTGGAGTTCCGACCAAATAAAATTTAATAAGGATGTCAACTGCTAAATTTGCGCTGAAGTGAAAGACTTTCTGATGCAACAACTAAACTCTGATAGGCCTAATTATCGCTGACAAGAAGAAAAGGAAGATGATTGTGATGAGCAAAATGTTGCTGCGACAAAGAAAAAGAAAGAGAAGAAGAAGAAGAAGAAGAAGAAGAAGAGGACGAGAAAGAAGATGACGAAGAAGATGAATAAGAAGATGATGATGAAGAAGTTGACGAAAAAGAAGGGAAAACAGAAAAAGAAGAAAAAAGGAAGAAGAAGGTGACGATGAAGAAGACGAAGAAGAAGAAGAGTAGGAGAAGGCAGATGATGATGAGGAAGAAGAAGACGAAGAAGAAGAAGATGATGAAGAAGATGCCGAAGAATAATAATAAGAAGAAGAACGAAAAAGGAAGAAGAAGAAGATGATGAAGAGGAAGAAGAGGAGGAGCAGTTCCTTGTTGTCAAAAGTCCAATATAAAGCGACAAGGTTATGTTGTTGACAGCTTTATTTTCTTCTTCATTTTCATTAAATCCTAATGATTGTTAACTCAAAGAGTTTCAAAAATCTACTCTTAGAATAAGCGCAGACCAGCATCTCATTCACGAGAGCTTCGTCACGTCAGATGGGTCGACCAAGTAAAGATCCTAGTCCGGTTTCTAAAGAAAACACAGAGTGGCTGGAAGTCCTTCTGTTGTGGGTTGCCCATTTCATCCTTCGTGTCCAGTTGTCCATCATAGTTTCGATATTCTCTCCCTAGCCTTAATCTGTCCGTCCATCCTTCAATACCGTCGTTTCTTCCTCCACTTGTCTCTCTCTCAGTCCCTCCCTCGATCACTCGGCTCTTTTATCTCACCAGGGCCGGATTAAGGCATGTTCAACATGTTCAGCAGAACAGGGGCCCACACTCTAGGGGACCCCCACACATGCGGAAAAATAATTTGTCAAGAAAATTTGTAGGCCTATATTTTGAGCAAATTTCGACCAAACGACTAAAAAAAGGTCGCCGACTATTTTTGGAAGGGAAAAAGCGGTATATTCTACGGAAATTTCGACCAAACGACTAAAACAGGTCATCAGAATTTTCGGCAGAAGATCCGAAAAAGTTCCCGAACAGGACCCCCACATTTCTTAATCCGGCCCTTCATCTCATAACCAGTTTTTAATTCTTTTGCAGGTTCAGGATATCCAAAGATAAGCCTTCTCTCTGTGACTTTCGGCGGGTCTGCACTGAAACATAATTTTAAAACGTTTAACCAAATCCAGAATAGACATGTACAATTGTACATGCTTTTGCTGAGTACGTCAATTGCGTCTGTCTTGCATCCGTGTAGTTAATTGGTCATTAGTGCACAGTACACGTTGAGAATGATTGCTTCAGGACATATTATCTCGTCCATCAATTTGCCTGATGGTTAGTCGGAGTAACAGTCTCGCTGAAGCGCCTCCATGCTGTCCTTTGCCTAACTACGGTCGTCAAGTTGACATTGAATAGGGAGGTAGAGTGAGTCTTGATAGCTTCTGACAATCGGAAGACCATTATGGCTGAATGAAGACAGTTTCTGTCATACGGCAGATTGCCCAGAGGATGCAATTTACAGAATGGGAAAGACGTGTGAAGAGGAAGGGGAAGAGGAAGAGAGAGATATAGAGAAAGAGAGACAGACAGACAAACAGACAGACAGCGCGAGAGAGAGACAGGCATACATACAGACAGAGAGACAGAGAGGGGAGAGACAGAGCGGAAATAAAAGAATGCATCGAGGAACGAATAAATGTGGATAATGGAAAAGAGTTGGAGGAAGAGCCAAAGGGTGGGACGAACGAATGAAAAAAAGAAAGGAGGGAAGGCAATGACAGAGAGAGAGAACGGCAAAGGGATAAGGAAGAAATGACGAAAAAGAGGAAATAATGACTGGAATGAGAGATGGAGAAATGGAGGAAAGCGGACAGACAGACGGACGGACAGACAGACAGACAGACAGACGGACGGACAGACAGACAGACAGACGGACGGACAGACAGACAGACAGACGGACAGACAGACAGACGGACAGACGGACAGACAAACGAACAGACAGACAGACAAACGGACAGACATACAGACAGACAAACGGACAGACAGATAGACAGACAGACAGACAGACGGACGGACGAAAGAGGAAGCGTCGAAGTGATGTGTTGAAAGTAAAAAGCGTAATCCATCATTCGTTGAACGGATGGCTAATGACATCCCATCGAACACCAGGGATCGCTGTGAATAACCTAAGCGTCTCTGTAGAATCAATATGAATTCGACGTGATCCGTCAAACCCATTCACACAACCTTAACTCGAATCGATGTGAATTGGACGAACGTGTCAAACTCATTCACATAACCTTAACTCTAATCGATGTGAATTGGAGAATGTGTTAGACCCACTGATGTGAATTTCTATGACTCCTGGATCAGCTTGGTTGATCCCATGATCAACGAACCAGGTCTAGGGATGAAATTGAACAGCCAGCTATTGCTTGACGGAAATTAGGTGGTCCCAAATTGAACGCGTTTGCTATTTGAAAGGATTTGTCCGACTGCAAAGTTAGGCCTATATAATAGTATATATATAAAAATTATATATATATAATTATATATAATTATATATATAATTATATATATATAATTATATATATATATATATATATATCTTGGGGTCCAACAAGGCTCATGAACATGTAAGTTCTTGCAGATGATTAAATATATAATAATAAATTTGCATAATGTAGTTGTATATTTCAAATCAGATATTTGGTGACAAATACAATAAGTAACCTCACAGAGAAATTTAAAATGTAGTCACACAGGAAGCCCTGAAGTGGTCTACCGGCCCCACTATAGGTATGGGCCTTTAAAGTAGCAGTACAATCTTGTAAGCCAATAATAATTATACTGAAATAATCGAAACTAGACGTATTAAGAACAGAATGGTAGATCTGAACTAAATCTTAACAAATGAATGACTCAACAACACACGCATTTCAATTGCCAATGAATTGCAATGACACAAAAAAATTAGGTGTAAATATTAAATCTCACTTAGCATGGAATGGAGGCACTGGGCGGGTGTACATGATTCTCAATCGCATCCTACGCCTTTGTCATCTATTGATTTCAGACTTAGTTTCCACCAAAATTAATACGAGACGTGGAATTGCATGCAGATTGAAAATTGTGTAGTTGACTCATATCTTTAGACGAATTCATACATTTGTCAGAAACGTAGGCCTTTCTCGTACATATCTGTAGACTGTAGCCATATGTCTGACTTTTTGACCACCAGGCATTGTTTGCTATTGATTTTTGGGGCCTTTAAAAACACAGTTGTATCCATCAAAGTATCTATTTTGAGGGATTAATACGAGAGGCGACGGAAGGAGTTGGTAGGAAATAAAGGTTGAAGGAAGATTGCTGCAAGCACACATTTTTTAGATGATCAAGCCATACTGACCAGCAGCCAGGAGTAGCCATAGAAAACGGTGGACCAATTGAAAGATCTGGATAGAGACCGTAGAGTAAATGAAATGAAAATATATATCGAAAAGATAAAAACTACGAGGATAAGAAAAGTAGGGAAGACAGTTACTGTAGTTAAGTGTGGATGGAGGGGAAATAGAGCAAACGCAAAAAATTGGAAAAGTATGATTATAATATTTGTGATGCCAAATGTCATGCAGAAATTAAGGGAGGAACAAAGCTATTGGAAATAATTAGACATCTATGTTTTCCATCAGATGAAGGAATTGATTAGAGGAAAATCGCGAGAACTTGAAGAGAAGAATGGTAAATCGATGATAATGAGTTTGGTGCTATATGAATAAGAGACATAAGAGACGATTGGAGGCATCCGAGAAGTGGATATGGAGAAACATGGAATCAGCTGGATGGAACGCAGTGCAGATGAAGGGATACAATAAATCAGCGGTTCCCAACCCGTGGCCCGCGCAGGCCAAAAGTGGCCCACCTGGTCGACAAAAATGGCCCGCAGCATCTCAATGAATTAAGAAAAATATATGTAAAAATCGACAATTTGGATATGATAGAATATATAATTCTTTTCTATTGCAAATTATTTTGTTTGGACGTTAATAAATCGCATCAAACATTCTATTTTTATTCAATTATAACAATTTTACAAGCCTTAAGTTAACTAAATTTTAGCTTCCTTGTGGCCCCCTAATGTCTTTCAACTAAGAAAAAGTGGCCCTCGTGTCCTCCAGCTTAGAAAAAGTGTCCCGACAGTAAAAAAAGGTTGGAACCACTGCAATAAATGATGAACTTCAACTTCAACTTCAACTTCAACTTGTTTATTGATCCCAAAAATATAAAACAAACAATTATGCATTCATAATAGTACACAAAGCGATTGATTGCTGTTAACAGCTGTTAACAATTATGCATTCATAATAGTACACAAAGTGATTAACTGCAGTTAATGATTGCGATGGTATAGCTTAGTGTACAGTTATTACTGTGAAATGTAGGGAGCAATAGGCTACCCGAAGGGAGTGATCCCGCTATTGGGGCCTATTTACCAAAGGAAAAAATTCTTCACTATTATATGATTAATGATAATAGATTAGAAAACAGATAGAAATGGCAGTATTTTTGGAATCAATTAAATGAATTCAATGAAGGAAAGAAGAACCACCACAGAGACATTCCAGACTGGCAGAGAAACGGATGAGCCACACAATGAAGGAAGGTTGGCTATCCATCAGATTTCTCCTAAATGAATCGAGGAAAGAAGGAAATTAAAAAGACCAAAAGAAGAGCTCGAACTACGCTGTACTAGATTGGATGACGTAGGATGTTTACAGTGGACGAATGAGCGGAATAAACAACGATGCGAATGGACGCTCGAATCTGCCTTAAAGGCAGAAAAACGGAGGAAAGGGGAGGAAGACTATCCATCAGATGAATATCCATCAGATGAATATCTGGTCGTTAGTTCCAGTTTGATGTATCGTGTCTCTGTGTATATTGCTAAGCATATCAAAATAGAGGCGCGTCTGTCGTTTTATCTATTAGCCTAATGAAAAAGCATCTATTGTAGATAAGAAAAACAAGGTTGTATTTTGGTAATGTGCATTAATAAAACCAGTGCTTAAAGTGCAAATAGAAGTGCTGCCATGGAGAATCATGCACAGTTGCACACCCGTCCAGTACGTCCATTCCATGCTAGGTGAGATTTAATATTTACGCCAAATTTTTTGTGTCATTGCAATTCATTGGTAATTGAAATCGCCTCTTACTAAATTATTCTGGTGGGTCTACATGTATTTGCTGGCGACATACAGGAAAGCAGTGCTCAAAGTGTAAAAAGTAATTGCCTGGACGCGTCTTACAGACCATACCTTTCCAGCCCCCCTGTCCTTTTCTCTTAAACTAACCTCTCTGTAGCACAATCATTACTGAATCTGTGAGCGGCGCTATATAAGTGTTCAATTACAATTACTTAGGTTTTAGCCTATTTCAGCGTCGAATCCAAGACTCCTTCAAAACGATGTGAATAGAGAATTATTGATGCACGGACTGCTGGACTTTCCCAATAGACTCATGCGAGGGGCACACACCAGATGGCCAGGGATTCGTAGATAAAATAGAGCTAGGTCGTGGACAACTGCCTGACATCTAGCGGTGGGTGCAATCGAATGGAACTTAGGAGTCATAAAAGCGAACGGCAATGGTGCCATTTTGACGCTTGATACAAAACCGTACAATGACCCTTATGGTCAACAGCGGCATGAATTGCGAATGGCTGTCGGGCACCATAGAGTTGCAATTCACCGGAAAATCTATGTATACAGCGCAATATTAAACTGCCTTGGGCCGAGACGGGTACGCAAACGACCGCTTTATGGAGTCGAATGCGTGTCAATTGCCATTAAGGGATAGGATGATCATACGCTACAGGGTGGGTCATAAAAAGTAATCCCCTATGGCTTTTTGCCGATATCTTGGCCAAAAATACGAATGTTTCCAATCAAGTTTCGCGGGCCTGATTTGAACAATTCTTATTTTTGACTAAGATAATTATTGGCAAAAACCCGTAGGGAATTACTTTTTATGGCCCACCCTGCATATCTCACCAATTGAAGACAAAATACTTAAGGATTATTTGCAGCATATTACGCAAAATGTTGCCAATTATTGGCGGCTCTTACAGTTACATGTAGTTCAGCCCCATCGGATATCCTCAAGCCCGTGGCCCTCGCTACATCAAGAGTAGCCTACTTCACTTTGACCTTTTCTGCGTCCCTGTGTACTTATCTTCCAGACGATATTCCAGCTATGCCCTTTAAACTCTGCTCTAATTATCTCTAATGGCTATGTCAAGTTGCAGATTGTCACATCCCTTAGGCATACGCGCTCACAGCGCTTTTGAGGGCTCTGAAAATGCGAAAAGAATTTTCTGTGTCACGTTTGATCTTTAAACATCTGCGAGCTGCTTTGTGGTATACGTTGCTCCTTACTTGCTGGTCTTCCCATTGGGGTCCTGGGGCGACTTGATCGTGTATTGCGCTCCGCTGCTCGCCTTGTTGGGCGGCTTCCTAAATTTGCTCCTGTCTCTGCATATATGCGTGATGTGCTGCACTGGCTGCCAGTGTCCCAGCGGATCTCATACCGCATTGCTGCTGTGGTCTCACGCTGTGTCCTTGGCTGTGCTCCGTCATACTTGCGTGATCTTTGCTGTCCAGTCTCTGACGTTGCAGCGCGTCGTGTACTACGCTCTTCGGCTAGGGGTGAACTTCTGGTCCCGCGGGCTCGCTTAGTTATTAAGCAGCGCCGTGCTTTCTCGGTTGTGGGGCCTACTGTCTGGAATGACCTCCCGGTTGCGCTTCGCTCTTTACTTGTGGCCCATCCGGCTGGGTTCTACAAGTCTCTCAAGTCTTTTTTCTTTGCTCGTGGTTGGGCTGGGAGCGCCTCTGAGTAGTTTCTTGAAGGGGCGCTATATAAATGCTATGAATGAATGAATGAATGAATGAATGAATACGAAAATTAACCTTGTCTATTTCTTTCCCTTCAGGCTCGGAAATTCCATCTTTGGCGAATGGTCAGCCATGGGCGCCCGCACATAGGGGCAAGAGGGGGCACTTGCCTCCCTGGAAAGCTGATTTTCCCATTTTTGATTACTATTTTTTTGTTTTTTGACAATTTCCTCGCACTTTTTCGCAAATGTTACTAACGATACCGGTACACATAGTAACATTGAGAAATTTACATTTAGAAAACTTTGTGAAAAATGCTCGTTCTTAATATTCTGCTTTGAATATTCCATCTCTTGTTAAAAAAATTAAACTGTAGCCATTGTGTTTTGCCCCTCCTGCAAAAATTTCTGCGGGCACCCATGTGGTCAGCCACTCGGATCCTTTTCTTCCACGTAGTTAATTGTCTCTGTCTCCTGCATCTTCCTTCTTGAGTTTAACCAGCTTTAAGGTCTTGTTGTATCGCGTCCTCCCATCTTTTCCTCTGCGTGTCGTCCTTGGCTGAGTTATTATACATCGGCTTGCATGATTTTTTTGATCAGATGTATCAGATAATCATGTTATTTCTCATCTGTCTCATTTTGCTTTGTAGGCTAAGCCAATTATAGTAACATTTGCAACAGAATAACATTTCGGTCTTTAACACTAGAGTCGGCATAGCTATTAGCCTAATGACTCGGTGTTATTGCTGCGTGTTGACACCAAGATTTCCCTCAAATGAACAATGCAATTTTCAAGTTATTTCGATACACAATATACAAGTGAATTCTCTTTATTAAGCACTCTTAAATGTAATGCATGTCAGTCATCAGACCTATTTCATTTGTCATGGTTATGTTTGCATTTTAAAAACCCAGTTCATAGCGCGATTCATTTATAACTAGTGTCACATTCAACCATCTCTACCTCAGGGCAATTTACTTTTTTAAAATCAGTTCCATTATATTCTACGCACATTGGCTTACCTATATTTGACATACATGTATAGCACTTTATGCACAAAGATGGGACCTTTGAAAGTGTGTCTATGTTGTGTTGTGTCTTTTCTCGGAACTTCTCACAAAGATAGACATGACTCAAAGAGATACATGTATGCTTAACCGGTATTCACTTTGTGAGTTTATGTTGACTTTTCAGTAAGACTACTGCGGTTACTGTAATGTACATGTAATCTCCAAACTTCTAAAGTGCTACTCGAAAACCAAACGCGGGGCACCAGCTTATTCGCGAGCGTTGCGTCAAGTCAAAAGGGCTGTCGACAAGCTTTGTATGTAACCTGTCTGCGTAAACAAGAAAGACGTAGCGCTGTTTAGACTGCAACAGTGGCGTAGCCAGAAATTTTTGATGGGGGGGGGGGTTTATGGCCGGAAACCCTGCTTTTTGCTATTTTTCTGACTTAAATGGAAAAATAACCTTTAAAAACCTTTTTCCGGAGCCAATGGGGGGGGGTTTAACCCCCGAAACCCCCTCTTGCCTACGCCACTGGACTGCAAACATTCTCGCGATAATTTGTTTCTAAACACAATGCTTATAGGTCGCAATATTGAGCAAATGCATATCCTTGCAAATTAGGCTTTTGTAGAAATTACATAATTACTTAGCACGCTTTTGCGAATGATTAATTACCTGTGACCAATAAATCTCTGTTTCATAAATCACTCGAGTCCTTTTTTCTTTAGCCGTGTCTGGTCTTGGAGCGCTCCTGAGTAGATCTCTGGGCGCTATATAAGCTCATAGAATGAATGATTAAATGAATGAATAATTGGAAGCCTCTCATGTACGGTAATAGTCTAAACACATACAAGATGGCCTATAGACTCATATGTTGTCAATAAAGGTTCATCAAATGTTCATGGTAGGATATGACCATTGACCATGCAGCATTCTATTATACAGTTCATGAGCTAAAGCGTTTTTCCTGCACCATTGACCAGACGTACAACCATTGGAGTTTTCAAGCGCTGCATGCAACACATAAAGTTGATGAATTGTCGATTATAACCAACGTTGTCTTTGTTCCCTTCTCTTCCTCCATCACTTCATCCACCGCCTCTTTGGCTGCTGCAACTGCGGAGGCTGCATCCGTTCAGTCCTCACACGAGCTGCATCCTTTGGTTGCTGCAACAGCGGCGGCGAGAGCAATTCTCTCTAGACCAATCCATCCTCACACACACGGACTCCGCATCATTCTCAACAGTTACATCTGGATAGCTACTGCTGCAGAGCGACACCGCATCAACTGAAGAGAGATGCCTGTGAATGGATGTCATTGATTGAATGTGAGATTAGGAAGTGATACGTATAACCGATTAGGTCATCATTAGACTATTGTGGACATTGAATCATCGATCGTATATTCATAGACAGAGATTCCTGTCGTCTGTGGCGCTTTATTTAGCGCTATGTTATCGACCAACGATGACTGTTGTTGGTGAGTGGCTTTTGCGACTGAGAGGTGAGTGTCTGTCTGAGATAACTATTGCTGAATCTTGCGTCTATTTTACGTATGAACCATGAAGAATCGAGCCTTCTCTGTGGTTAGCCCAGTGGTCTTGAATGGCTTTCCTATAGATCTACGCCCACACCCTGGGACTCTAATAGAATCCTTCCTCACTAAACTTAAAACGGTTCTTTTTGCTCGCGCTCGAGTCGAGAGCGCCTCTGAGTAGTTTCCTTGAAAGGCGCTATAATAATTATTATGTTTCGCAATGAATGAGCGAATGTTATTCTTATGTATCATGTGTTGTGCAATGGCGTGTGTTTTGCCTTTTTACGTTTTATATTTTGTCGTAACGGGTATATGTCATGTCTAGGCTAATGTTAAACGGTATGCTATAATTTACCATAGCCTATGTGATGTCTTTTTATGTTTTATATTTTGTCGTAACGGGCATATGCCATGCTAATGCTAATGCTAAACGGCATGCTATGTCGTATGTCATGTCTTGTACATTTCTTGAGGGGGCGCTATATAAGTCCTTTTTATGTTTAATGCTATGTCCTATTCATCAGGGCTTTTGGCCTACCTCTTTCTTTTTGTCCAGCGTTCCACCACCATGCAGGAGCTGCATAAAGCAGACGTGACAGTGTAGTAGCTCGTACCACATAGCAGAGCGTCAGACCAGCCAAAGCATGAGTACCGGTAGTCATTGAGCACTGAGTAGGCTACACGGATGGCATTCAAGGAATTCATCGTGACGTGACTGCCTGGCCCCTACAACCTACTTTATCAATTTTATCGGATTGCTGTCAGTAGATAAAAATCCTTCACGATTTATGATTCAGTAACGACGCCATATGCAATGATGGAATACAAGGAAACTGCAGTTTGAAATTGTCTCCAGAAAAACGCAATGCAAGAAAAGATGAGCAACGCAACATAGTAAGCATCATCAACAATAGAAATACATTTGTTGTTGAGTTGTCTTGACTTTAGTACAGTATTTGGTACAGTATGGTATCTCTAACAACTGCCTGCATCAACAGCAGTAACAGCAGCAGCAGCAGCAACAACCACAACAATAACAACAATGCCGATAATATAACGACAATAGTGATGGCAATAAAAACAGTAGTAGATCTAATAATAGTTGTAATTATAATGATAATCAGGACTTTTTTTAACGTGCAGTTGTACACAAAATGTGCAGTTCTAAATGGATTTGTGCAGTTGTAAAAGCACTTGTGTACAGCTAAAACTAGCAAAAAATGGTCATTGTCCGACGATTGGAATTAATTTAACATGGAGGATGGGAGGGAAAACAAGGAGTTGTGCAGTTCTAAAAATTCCTTAAAAACAGCCCTGATGATAATTATTATACAATAACACTAATAGCACTGCTGCTACTACTACTGCCACTAATCATGACCATATTAATAATACTAATAATTTTTTACCAAATGTAGTAATAATAACTCATCAAGCAAAAAATTGTCCGAGGCTGCTAGTTGGTGGATTTGAGAACGGCAGCGCTTCATCCAATTCTGGCAAGTCAAAAGTGCTGTGGTAAGCAACGCCGTTGAATCGCTGAATAATAATAATTATTATTCACCTATTCCATCGGCTTTCAATTATTGAAAGCCGATGGAATAGGTGGCTAGTTTCTCTCGAGTCTCCGGAAATCCGAGTAACACTGCGTTCGAGATCAGAAATGAAAGAAAGACCAGTGATATTGATTGGACCAAGGGTTACTAAGGCCAGATGAGCGAAATCATGTGTTGCAAGAAGTGTACTGTATTTCACATCTTTTCTATCGTCTTTTCTTGTACTGCTAGCTGGGCAGCGGCATCTGCCGTAACTGGAGTTGCTGGAAAGCATGAAGCAGCTAAAGTATCGATCATTGTGGCATTCCATATTAGGCTAAGTCCAGAACGCCATGGAATCAGAGTAAGACCACCCAGTCTATAATAATAATAATAATAAATAATAATAATAATAATAATAATAATAATAATAATAATAATAATAATAATAATAATAATAATAATAATAACACCTGAGTGATCATTGATACCTCGGGTAAAAAAATATAGATCTAATAATAAAAATAATGACAATTTATATGACGCTGTAACATTCATGGACATTATTGGACAAGTGCACCATTGCAGAAAAACTAACAACAGACGCCTTAGTTAACAAACTAATGGATTTTTCGCCTCGATTTGAAGGAGTCCAGTGAGTCGAGAGGTTGAATAGCGGAAGGAAGACATTTCGTGCAACGAGATCGGCGACTGAGAAGGCACGATCACCGAAGCGCATCGTTATCCTTCGAAGACGGTCATTGAACTTCACGGTCGATTGGAGTCGGAGCCATAACGCGTGAGATCTATTCGTTGGTCTTTCAATTCGTTGGTCTTTCAATATCTGAACCGGTCTTTGCATTGGTCTATGTGATGTATTGATCTTATGCACCGACGACCCTTGAATTTTCTTTCTTCTGGTCTTTGTGAGGGTCTAGACTCTGTCTAATGACTGTATGAGGCAAAGGCGTAGGAGGGGGGGGGGTCAGCGGAGGCAAGTGCCCCATCCCCATTTCGATCGCGAATGTTTTTTATAATGAATAATTAATAATATAATAATTTATTATTGAAGGAGTCTATCAAGTCGAAAGGCTGAATAGCGGAAGTAATTATGTACAATTTTTTTATATTCATGGCAAAAAAATCAAAATTCTCGGAAGCATGTAGCATTGTAGCAAGCTGTGCGAAATTCGCGGAATATTTATGAAGCGAAATCACGCTTCCACTCCTTAGATAGCAAAATAATGGAATTTCGCGAATAGGTCTTTGCATTGGTCTCTGAAAAAATCTTTGCATTGGTCTCCGAATGGGTCTTTACATTGATCTCTGAATAGGTCTTTGCATTGATCTCTGGCCAGGTCTTTGCATTGGTCTCTGAATAGGTCCGCATTGGTCTATGAAAAAGTCTTTGAATTGGTCTATGAATAGGTTCGCATTGGTCTATGAAAATGTTTTTGCATTGGTCTATGAATAGGTCTTCGCATTGGTCTATGAATAGGTCTTTGCATTGGTCCGTGAATATCGAATAGGTCTTTGCATTGGTCTTGTGATCGTCCGTTGGTCGTTTAGGATGGCAACTCCTTCGATGCCTTCGATGGCATCGATCGTCGATCGCTTCAGCCGAGGCACGTCGATGCACGGCATCCCCAACGCCATTCGCGCCCACTCCACCGCCGGTCGGGTCTTCTGGTGCTTCGTCTGTTGCATCAGCGCCGCCATCTTCTCGCTCCAGCTGTCCCAACTCCTCCACAAGTACTTCGCCTATCCGAAGAAGGTCGTCATAGAGGTCGTTCCACTCTCCGTCCCCTTTCCATCCATCTCCCTCTGCAACCTCCGCAACCTCGACAACATCGTCCTCAATCGACTGAACAACATCTTCAAGATGGACTGGGACATCGCGAACTTCACGAGCGGGCAGAACGACCCCGATAGCAACGACACGGACGAAGCCGAGCGCGAGAACGCTCACGTCTTCGACTCGCCCTTCATAGCCAAGTACCTGGACACCGTTGCTAAGTACTACCCGATGTACACGCACAACGTGACGGACAACCACGCCTTCGAGACGGTCGTCACACGTAGCACCCTGGCGACGAACATTGACATGAAGATCCTGGCCGATGCTGGCGTTCCCTTCAAGGAGTTCATCGTAACGTGTAGATTCGGAGGAGAGCCTTGCAACAAGACGCGCGACTTCGAGCAGTTCTTCGACCCGTACTACTACAACTGCTTTACCTATAACGCCCCGACGAACATCGGGGGCGAGAGCGAGGACGACCGGACCCTGGCCGAGGGACTTGAGAACGGCTGGTCAACTACGGTGCTCACCGGAAGTTCGATGCTTGACCGCAACGAACCGATTCGAAAGATCCCCGGAACTCACGAGTACCTGAGTCCGATGTCGAGTAGCGAGGGCGTCCGGGTCGTGATACATCCGCAAAACACGGAACCCTATCCGCACACGGAAGGGTTCGATGTCCCGCCTGGCTACTCCGCCAGCTTTGGAGTAAAGTCGAGGCAGAATATCCGGATCGGACCTCCGTATGGGAATTGCTCCGAGGGTAATCCATTCCAGAATGATGACGAGAGGAAGTATCGTCTGATCTCGTGTCAGAAGCATTGTCTACAGCAGGCCATCGTCAGGACTTGTGAGTGCAAGGATATCTCACTACCAGGAGCTAAACTACATCCCGATGTCAGGTACAGTGAACAATATTAATTTGTCGCAACAACAACAACAAACAACAATAGTGCTATTGTCATGACGATAGTTGTGTTGTAGCAATGATAATGACAATTCTGATAAACAATTGCAATAGTTAAGGCATACTGGCACACTTTCCTTTTTGACCGGGCTTGGGTCGGGAGCGCCTCTGAGTAGTCTCCTTGAAGGGGCGCTATATAAATTACATAGATAGATAGATAGATAGATAGATAGATAGATAGATAGATAGATAGATAGATAGATAGATAGATAGATAGATAGATAGATAGACTGTCTGTCAACCTCCAATTGACCTTCAAAGTTTTCTTCCTTTTTCTTTCCTGTGTTCAGTAGCGCAGCCTATGCCTAACCTAGTCACTGTACTTCGGTATCTAAAGCTAGTGTATAAGTTTCTAAAGTTCTTAACTTGTTCAATTACAACAAAGCTCTGTTTCTTGTATTTTCTTCTTCTTTCATAACAACGCAAATAACACAACAATGGATCAACGACGACAAACGCTTGAATTCAACGACAGCAACGCAACTATTATCATCTAACTCCACTGTTCTCTAAAACATCTTCTATTCTCTACTACCAACTCCTTCTTCTACAACTTAACTCACTGTCTAGACGTACACTCTTCCCCTAGCCGCTCTGTCCTTCTATCTGTCCGTCTGTCTGTCTGCCTATCTCTCTCTCTCTCTCGCTCTCCGGCGACGGTCGGCCGAGCCGCGCCAACTTTCCCGCCAGTCTGTCACCTGCAGGCCTAACTGTCTAGACGCTGACCTTGAGCTGGTCTATTCGTACGCCTAAACATCGACTGACCACATAGACTATACAACATTAGTTCACATTACCTCCCTCCTTTCTTTTAAAGAGAGCTAATTATCTATAAAAATTAGCGAACGTACCTTAACTAAACAATGCAAATAGTCCATAACATAATACATCATAAAATATCTTACACTACAATCTAGACAGACAATCAGCTACTACATTCAATTTACCTTTCTTATAGTTCAACAGAATGTCAAAATTTTGCAATGATAAAGACCATCTGACTAATTTAGCAGATTTCGACATTGATTCAGTCAAATAAACTAAAGGATTATGGTCTGTAAACACATTGATTTTAGAACCAATAAGAATTTCTTTCAACTTGTTTAAAGCCCATATGATTGCATAGGCTTCCTTCTCAATCGTCGCCCACCTCCTCTGAGTATCTGTCAGCTTCTGACTGATAAATGAAACAGGACGTTCAATCCCTTCCTCGTCCACCTGAGACAGTACAGCTCCCACAGCAAAATCACTGCTATCACAGTACAAATTAAATGGTTTCCCAACCTCAAACATATATAGAATCACATTTGATAAGACAATCTGTTTAAGGGAATCAAAAGATTTCTGATGTGCATCAGTCCAAACAATGTTATCAGGTACTTTCTTGCTGGTCAAGTCTGTCAATGGTTTAGCAATTTCAGCAAAATTACAAATAAACTGTCTGTAAAATCCAAAAAATCCTAAGACTTGCTTCACTTCCTTCCTGGTTTCAGGTTTCTTCAAATTAATTAAACTGTCAATCCTGTCTGGATTCATCATCTTCTTCCCTGATCCTATGAGGTGACCGATGAACTTCACCTCACTCTTGCCAAACACACATTTCTTCAAGTTCAATGTTACATTATGCAGTCTTATTTGTTTCAAAAATAATTCCAAATGTCTTAAATGAATGTCCCAATCATTCGAATGCACTGCAATGTCATCAACATAAGGTTCAGTAAAATCATGAATCGGTTGCAAGATCATATTTATCGCTTTTACAAAAGTCCGTCCAGAGTTAATCATTCCAAACGGAACACGCGTAAATTCCTACAGTCCATTATGTGTAACAAACGCAGTCTTCCATTGGTCACTCTTTTTCACAGGACAAGTCCAATATGCACTGCGACAGTCCATAACAGAAATGAACTTGGATTTTCCAACTTTGCTCAAGACATCGTTGACGATTGGCATAGGATATCGGCAGTTTTCAGTAAAAGAGTTAATGTATCTGTAGTCACAAGCCAATCTCAAGGATCCATTCTTCTTTTTGACAATGACAAGTGGACTTGCCATTCTGCTTGACGATGGTTGAATGATGTTTTCTTTCAGCATCTCTTGTATTTGTTTTTCCACTTCTGCTCGGTATATTAATGGTATTCGATATGCCACGAATTCTTTTTCTCGAAAGTCTGGTCTCAGCACCACTTCGTGTTCTACTAATGTACATAGTCCAGGTTGGTCTGAAAATCTGTCTGCATATCGATTCAGTACATCAAGTAATTGTTTCTGCTGTTCGCTGGTCAGATGTCCAATTTGTTCGTAATCCAATTGAAGTGACTTCTGTTTTGTCTCTAAATAGTCTTCCTTCAGCGGTATTTCTACCACTGATCCAAATTCGTCATCCTCTTCCACGATCAGACCACAAGACAATGTTCTCGTAATGAACTTCCTCATCTTGTTAGCATGAATAATCCGTCGACCGTTTTCGTTCATGTCCACCAGATACGAATATTTGGATCTTCTTTGCAGGACCGTGCATGGACCATGCCATCGGGAGATCAATTTATTGGTTGACGTTGGATACAGCACGATGACGTTCTCTCCAGGCTCGAATTCTTTATCTTTTGCTCTTTTGTTGTATTGACTGGCGTACTGTTTTTGCTTTTCTTCAGCACAGCTCTCGGCGAATGTCAAGGCCTTTTCCATGTCTGCTCTTAAATTCTTCAGGTACTTTGCCGGTTGCACTCCAATGTTCGGTGGTAGATTTATTTCTTTGGTCCAGCTTTCTTTAAGGATGGTGAGTGGCCCTCTCGGCAACTTTCCATAGACCAGCAAATACGGTGCCACTCCTGTAGTTGCATTAGGCACTTCTCTCAATGCCCAGACTGTAAATGGAATAATTTTATGCCACTGTCTCGGATTTTCCACAACGACATGATGAATCATTTTCTTGAACGTTTGATTCCATCTCTCCACCAATCCTGCCGCTTCTGGATGTCCTGGCGAATCGAATCGAGGACAACACCCCATCAGTTTCATAAATTCTCTTGTTAGACTGGCTGTAAAATTCGTCCCTCTATCGCTCGTGATTACTGACGGAACTCCCACATCCATGAACAGCTTCATCAAAGCTTCGCATACAGCCTTAGCGGTCAATGACTTCATCAAGAATATTGTCGGCCATCTTGTACATGAGTCCACGATGCACAAACAATACTTATGCCCTGCTGCTGAAGTCGGTTCGATTGGTCCTACGACGTCCATGGTCATTCTTCTGAACGGTACATCCTCTCTTGGTATTGGTGTAATCGGCACTCGATCCATCACCAAACTTCGTGCTTTCAACTGACACTTCTCACAGGACTTGCAGAACTTCACCACATCTCTACGCATTCTTGGCCACACAAAGGACAACTTGATACGTTCCCTTGTCTTCTCTTCTCCCAAGTGTCCGCCAAATACTGACTCATGTGCCAATTCCATCACCTGAATTCTTCTTTCCTTCGGCAACACCAACTGATACACCAACTGGTCCAACATTTGATGCTTCTTATACATCAACCCATTCACCACACTAAACTCTGATCCTTTGTCTTCAGCTATCTTCCACCACGACCTCAGTGACTCGTCATTTCTCTGCTGCTCTTCAAATTTCTTTGCGTCTGCCAATTGTCTTTCATCACTCGTATTCTCGGCAAACAAATCCCTCATACTCGTGTCTATTTCACCATCACTCTCAGAATCATCATCATTATCACGTTCACATGCAACCATCTCTTCTTCAATTTCATTGTTTCCGGATGTTATTCCTTCTTCTTCTTCTTGAACGCTTTGTTCATCATCGCTTTCTGTGTCCTCCTCTAGCAAACTTTCATTTGACTTTTCCTCTTCTCCTTCTTCCACTTCTCTTCTCCGACTCTGTGCTCTTGTAGTCACATTCGCTTGCAATTCTCCTTGTAATACATTCACTGGTGGAACCTCTTTCAGTTCTGCGATTATCTCTGGATGCAGCAAGAACTTTTCTTTGTTATCTTTGCACAAGACTGCCGGAATGCTGGCACACACCAAGGTTAAATATGGCGCGATATTTACTCCCTTGTCTTTCAAATCTCCTCCTTCGTTATGACAACTCATCCGCACTTCGATTTTCACCAACTTAGCTGGAATGGGTTCTCCAGCCACACATTGCAAATGTACTCTGCCAATTTCTTCCACTGTCGCTCCTTTCAACAATTCCTCATTGATTACTGGAATCTCCGTACCAGAGTCAATCAGCGCTCTGACTTGCACGGGATGACAACTGTCATCATTTCCACGTATCTCTACATTGACATGCTGTAGTAAAGACTTCTTCGTACGTTGACACTCATCTTTGCTTTCTGTTTCTCGACCAGTATCTTTAATTGGAGCAGAATTTACTATTTCTCTCTGTATAGCAAATTGAGGCGTGCACTTCATCACTGACTTCACTTCCGTTTCGCGGTTGTCTTGTTCTTCAGACTGATTCGGTGCATTCATTACTTGTATCTGATTTACTCTGAGATTTTCTGCACTTCGAGTAAATCTATTTCTCAGATTCGTCATTCTTGGTGGTACTTTGCAATCCTTTATCAGATGTCGGTCTGACTGACAATTATGGCAACGTTTCTTAACAATCCCTCTCTGTTCAGTGCTCTCCCGCCTGTAATTGTACGCTGTATTGTTTTCTCTTTGGCGTCCCATCACTGGAATTCGACTGTACATTTGTCTGTCACCCGTTGCTTCTCTTCTATCTTGACCAAACTGTCTTCCAGGAGCACCATCATTCCTTGTTTCGTTATTTCTGGCTTGGTTTCCTGTTTCTTTGTTATTACTATTCCACCTGGGTTGCTTCGAACTATTTCCCCATGCTTCATATTTCGGTTTGTCTTGAAACATTAGACCAATTCGATTGTTCACGTGTACGTCTGCGAGTTCTGCAACATTACTAGCTTCAAAGCATTCAGTACCCTCTTTTGCTAATACGAACTGTAGTGGACCCGGTGGTAGACATTCTTTCAATTTATCCGCCACCAACAGATCAAATAACTTCTCGTAGCTTTTGCCCACTCGCCTACTTCTGACATAATAGTTCAACAGATTCTTCAATCTTGCTGTAAACATCGTGTATGTTTCTTCGGCCGTTTTCCTCGCATCTCCAAATCGTGATCGATATTCTCTCGCTGTCAATTTGAATTCTTTCAGTAAATGTTCTTTCACTATGTCGTAATCGTCTAGATCAGCGAAAGACAGTCGGTTCAACACCGTTCTTGCTCTTGGCGTCATTAGTGGCAACAGCAATTTGACCCAAAACTGCTTTTCCACCGTAAAACTGTTGAATGCATTCTCAACTGTCTCAAAATATAATGGCACCTCCATCATATCATATGGCATCTTAGGTAATACGTGTTTCATTGCATCACCTATCTTTTTAATCTTGGACACCATTGTCTCACTTTCTCTGATCCTGTTTTGTTCTGACTCCTCACGGCTTCTTCTGTCGTCTTCATCTCTTTTCTTGAGTCTATGTTGATCTTCTTCCCTACGCAGCTCTTCTTGTTCTATCTTCTGCTGTAACAATTCTAACTGTCTTCTACGTTCCTCCTTTTCAATAGCCATTTCTCGGAGCTGAGCTTCCTTAAGAGCGAGTTTCTTCTGTTCTAATTCTAATTGTTCTTCCCTTTCTCTTTCCGCTTTTTCCAAATTTTCTTTCTCCATTTTCAATTCTTCCTGTCGAATCTCTTCGGCTCTTTGTAATTCTGCCAAACGCATGGCTTCTTTGTCTTCCTCACGAATCTTTTGCTCTTCAATCTGTTGTTTTCGTATTTCTTCATCACCTTTCCTTGCCCTCTCGTATTCTATCATCAATTCCATTCTTCTTCGTTCTGCTTCGTCACGATCTCTTTTCAGTTGTTCTAGCTGAAGCTGGAACTGCTGCTTCTGCATCTCAATCTCTTGTTGTCTCATCCTTTCTGCTTGTTCTGCTCTTGCTTTTTCCTCTAGTCGAAGCTTTTCTGTTCGTTCCATCTGCTCTTGTATCCGTTCTTTCTCCTCCTGTCTACGTTTCTCCTCTTTCTCTTCTCGTCTACGTTGCTCCTCTTTCTCTTCTTGTTTTTGTTCTTTCTCCTCTCGTCTCCGTTCTTTTTCTTCTTGTCTGCGTTGCTCCTCTTTCGCTTTCTCTTCTTGTCTGCGTTGCTCCTCTTTCTCTTTCTCTTCTTGCCTGCGTTGCTCCTCCCTCATCATCATAAATTGCATCAACGCCTCCATAGACATCGGTGGCTGAGGTTTTTCAACTGGCTTCTCCTCAACGCCACCCACTGCACCTTTCTCTTCAGCTTCCTTTTTAAGCCAAACCTCTGCTAATGCTCCCATCAAATTTTCTCTAGACATCTCTTCGACTTCTTCTACGTCTAGACCCTCTTCAATTAATAACTTTATTAATCGATCAGAAGACATCTTCTTTATACTCGCTTGCTTTTGTTCTGTAAGTTTCTCCATCTTTTCTTTACTTCAGTGATTACCGTGAAGAAATCGAGGGAATGGCTATGAAGATCTGTGATTGGCTGACTTTAATTCTTATGGCTCCTTGGGTAAACAAGCAAGTTTTGTATACCTCTCTCTGGCGTTGCGTTGTCGTAATGTTATTCGTATGCCCGTTGTATCTTCTCACCAGACTCCGAAATGCGTCTCCAATCGTAAATATTCCTCCGACTGAAAATATTCCTCCAATTGAAAATATTCCTCCGATTGAAAATATTCCTCCAAATGAAAATATTCCTCCAACTGAAAATATTCCTCCGATTGAAAATATTCCGCCAATTGAAAATATTCCTCCAATTGAAAATATTCCTCCGATTGAAAATATTCCTCCAATTGAAAATATTCCTCCAACTGAAAATATTCCTCCAATTGAAAATATTCCTCCAAATGAGTTCGCTATCCCAACGTCCTTTGCTTGAATTCAGTATCCCACCGCTGTCACCAAAATGTCAACCTCCAATTGACCTTCAAAGTTTTCTTCCTTTTTCTTTCCTGTGTTCAGTAGCGCAGCCTATGCCTAACCTAGTCACTGTACTTCGGTATCTAAAGCTAGTGTATAAGTTTCTAAAGTTCTTAACTTGTTCAATTACAACAAAGCTCTGTTTCTTGTATTTTCTTCTTCTTTCATAACAACGCAAATAACACAACAATGGATCAACGACGACAAACGCTTGAATTCAACGACAGCAACGCAACTATTATCATCTAACTCCACTGTTCTCTAAAACATCTTCTATTCTCTACTACCAACTCCTTCTTCTACAACTTAACTCACTGTCTAGACGTACACTCTTCCCCTAGCCGCTCTGTCCTTCTATCTGTCCGTCTGTCTGTCTGCCTATCTCTCTCTCTCTCTCGCTCTCCGGCGACGGTCGGCCGAGCCGCGCCAACTTTCCCGCCAGTCTGTCACCTGCAGGCCTAACTGTCTAGACGCTGACCTTGAGCTGGTCTATTCGTACGCCTAAACATCGACTGACCACATAGACTATACAACATTAGTTCACACTGTCCATCTATGTATGAAAATATTTAAAATTATTATCATAACGATACATTATTATTAAATAACAGTTTTAATGGTAATAATGACGTCGACGATACTGCTGCTGATGATGATGATGATGACAATGATGAAATGTTGTTAATAATCCCAACCCAGCCGTGGCTAGACTGGGAGCACCTCTGAGTAGATTCCTTGAAGTGGCGCTATATAAATTCTCGAAATAAATGAATAAATAATAATAGATCATAGTAATAATGATAATATTAATATATCCGCAGCAACAATAACAAGAACAATAATTATAATAGTAGTAGTAATAATAATAATAATAATAATAATAATAATAATACTATATGTAATGTAATTAGTAAAAATAAAAAAAAAATAAAAAAAATTTAAAAAAAAAAATAAAAAAAATAATAATAATAATAACAAGAAGATTTTTGGAACAAACGAACGAAAACTCCATTGTCATCAAACTCGATCTAGCTAATGCTTTCAACAGTCTACATCGTGACAAAATGCTTTCCTCATTATCAGAATGGTGCCCAGAACTATACGACTATTGCCATCTTTCGTATGCTGGGCCATCTATATTGAAGTATGGCAACTTCGCTCTACAGTCGCAAGAAGGCCCGCAACAGGGGGATCCCCTAGGTCAGCGTTTCCCAAACTGGGTTCCGCGGAACCCAGGGGTTCCGCGGGGCGAGCACAAGGGTTCCGCGAGAAGTTGAGAAAAAAGGAAATTGTTATGAGAAATTTTTCTGCAATACAACATTTCAATCAGCTTTTGAAAATGCACCGGAAGTTTGAAACTATCGTCAGTCATCTTTTGTGTTTTGTCCTCACCCGACTTTCAATTATTATTAGCAATCCAATAATTATAAAAACGATAGCCTAGTAGGCCTATCATAGTATGTAGTTTGTATATATGCTTAGACATCACTGCTTAACGTAACGTAGCCTACATGTAGGTCAGAGCTTTAGGCCTTCGTCTGAACAGAGACCCAGTCATCTTTGTCACCGTAAAACGCAAGTTTAAAAAGTATCGCCTATAGTCTGATCTTGTAGCAGTAGCAACAAATAGTGATTTTAATTTGTTTGTGTGAAAATTTGCCAACATTGAGTGACTTTTACGTACGCTAGCTAGGGTTCTAGCCTCTTTTATTTAATTTAGAAACTTGAAACGCTTTCCAAACTCACACAATTTTTAATGGTTCTCGAGGAAACCATCGTTCAGAAATTGCAAATCATTTTCACGACCTGAAAGCGAACTTGGTTAAATGCTTCCTTTTCATGAATTTCGATAATATAGGATACGAAACCACTCAATGAAGATGAAAAGCAGCCAACTCTTCTAACGGTGACTACAAACTTCTAATTGACCTATCACGAATGAAGCAGAATTGCAATGAACCTTCACTTATAACCCATGTAGGGCATACTCTTAGTAGGATCCACAAATCGTGGTTTTTAAAACAGTGCAATTTAATCTTTCATGATATTGTAAGTTTGCCTTGGAGAGACAAACCTGGCGTGGAATAACGAGGGACGGCATCGAGCACCTACGGGCATTGGTCCCTCGGTTGTTGTTGATGATGATGATGATGATGATGATGATGATGATGATGATGATGATGATGATGATGATGATGATATTGTAAGAAAAATAAACCTTCTAAAATTGAGTGTATTTGGGTATTTAGGCTTGTAATTATTAGTAGCCTTTGCTTCCCGTGCGTTCAGCATGAGTCAATCCGTTTAGTTGAGATTGGGGTTCCGCCCGAAAATATTAGGACGCGAAGGGTTCCGTGGCCCAAAAAGTTTGGGAAACGCTGCCCTAGGTCCTGTCCTATTTTGCCTGCCGCTTCAAGAAATTTTGTCTCATTTACAGTCACCATTAGCATTCGGATATTTGGATGATCTCACTTTGGGAGGCACGCATGAAGTAGTTTGTGAGGACGTGATGGCTATCACGAAAGGATGCGCACGCTTGGGTTTAATGGTCAACAACTCAAAGTGTGAGGTAATCTCCAAAGACGCAGACATCACCCTGACAGAACCGGCGAACCAATTCAAACGCGTACATCCATCTTCAGCAGAGTTGCTTGGTGCACCACTTGCATCGCAAGAAGCACTCACCAACACACTAGACTCTATCGTTTCGAATTTGTCAAGAGCAATGGAAAAACTGGAGCAGATACCTAAGCAGGACGCTCTTCTGATACTGCGGTGCTCTATAGGTGCACCGAGGCTAATACATAGTCTGCGGTGCACGCCCTGCTGCGACCATCCGGGCCTAATGAAATCCGATGAGGGGCTGCGCTCTGGGACTGAAAACATTCTAAATATAGCTCTTTCGGACGATCAATGGTCACTCGCTACCCTGCCAATCAGGATGGGCGGTCTGGGAATTAGGAGAGCATCTTCGTTGGCACTTCCAGCTTTTTTAGCCTCAGCCGCAAGATCTCAACTCACCCAATCGCTCATCCTCGCCCTCACACAGGTTCCAGACGACTCCATGGTGGAAACATTGAGAGCCAGATGGCAGCAAAGCTCCACGGAAACGATGGAATTCCCAGCCTTTGACAGCAAGCAGTCCTCGTGGGACATACCTCTTTTGTCAGCTGAAATATCGGAGATTACATCGCACGCTCGTGACTCGTATGATCAGGCGAGACTAAATGCTATTCAAGCTCCACATGCTTCGGACTGGCTCTTTGACCTTCCACTGGCAGCTCAAGGTTTACGACTTAGCGACGAGGAGATGAGGGTGGCAGTAGGCTTGAGACTTGGAGCTGTCATCTGCGCCTCACACGTCTGCACTTGTGGTACAATGGTTTCGGCCAGAGGCTCGCATGGTCTCTCTTGCTCACTTGGCTTCGGAAGACAAGCTAGACATTCCGCAGTGAACGAAATTGTGCTTCGTAGTCTCATCAGGGCAGGCATTCCATCGATCAGAGAACCAGCTGGCCTCACTCGTCTCGATGGGAAAAAACCAGATGGTCAAACCCTCATTCCATGGAAAAGTGGGCGTTCGCTTATTTGGGATGTGACCATTGTCGATACCGTAGCTCCTTCGTACCTGACTGAGACTGCTGTAATGGCGGGGGGAGCTGCCGAAATAGCCGCTGCTAGGAAAAAGCTAAAATACGTGGAACTCCAGACAAGATACAGTTTCACTCCGGTTGCGCTAGAAACGCTTGGACCTATGGACCAGGATGGCCTGGCCTTCATCACAGAACTCGGTCGACGATTGTCACGCGTAACCGAAGACCCACAAGAAACCTTCTTCCTGTTCCAGAAGATATCAGCCACAGTTCAGCGATTCAACGCCATCGCATGCCTCGGCTCGATGAGGCCGTAGTACTCTGTTTTTTTATAGAAATATAATGATGATGATGATGATAATAATAATAATAATAATAATAGTAATAATAATAGTAATAATAATAGTAATAATAATAATAATAATAATAATAATAATAATAATAATAATAATAATAACATTAATAATAATAAGAGCAACAGTGTAACTTAATTCTACTCAGCTGAGTTGTCGCAGGCAATAATATTATGTCTGGTCTGGGTTACACACTAAAGGCTCAAAATTAGAAGAAATTGCATCGAAAATTTGTAAGCTAGAAAGGTTGGCCAAGTGCTAACTTGGAACAAAAACGATGTCCACAACATCAGGACAACTAAAAAAATATATTGCATTGAGAAATAAATATTATTTAAATGATTTAAAATGAAAATACGGTATTGCGTCAATTGAACCCACTTCTTCGTAGATTTCGTCAGCAGTCTTCACAAATTATAACCAAGTTATAGGGTCGGTTGCCAAGGCAAATTATCTCCCCAGCAATTAAAGTGTCGTTCGCCATGTTACCCACACAATACACTACCATTGCGCACGATGCTTTTATCAAGACATTTAGCATAGGCCTATCATGCATGATTCAATTATGTGATCTTCAGCTATTTTATGCTTTTGTCGCCGTTTCAAAATGATTAACGATCGTTTTGATGACTATTACTTCCAGCCATCTGAACAGCGCTGGTCCATGCATCCAACATCCGTCCACTCGCGTTTCCCCTCGCACTCATGCTCACATTTCCAACTCGCCTTTCCGCTCGCATTTCCACTCGCGTTTTAGTAATAGTATAGTGGTAGTAGTAGTAGTAGTAGTAGTAGTAGAAGTAGTAATAGTAGTAGTAGCAGTAGTTGTAGTAGGCCTAGTAGTAGCAGTAGTAGTATTAGCTGTAGTATGCCTAATAATAGCAATCGTAATCGTAATCGCAATCGTAGACTAATCGTGATCTCGAGACTTTTACAGCGCCCACAAAAGTCAAGTCGGGAACCAGCTTATTCACAGGCGCCTAATCAAAACAAAATCGATGGACAGCGGGTCAAGTCCGGAGAGTCAGATGAAGTTTTGGTGAATTCATAAGATGGGTCGGAAGCTTGCCGTAGTGCTGGCGGAAGTTTGTTCCAAAGAGGTGGAACGGCAATGGCTACGGAGCGGTAGTAGTAGTGGTAGTAGTAGTAATAATAGCAGGATTGCAGTATAATAACAGTAGCTTTTAATATAAAAAACAGTATTAACAATAACATTACCAAGAATCCATTGAATGTGTTTTTCTAACTCGTATGAAGAAACACATTAATTTTCTTCCCCTCGAAAGTTCAGTCCTCCCCGTGGCCCTGCGCAATTCACAAAATCCCCGAGGATTACGATAATTAATTACAGCATTTTTGTCCTGGACGGCTGGTCTTCGCTAATGCAATGCTATGTGGTAAACGTGCTGTGAAAACTAATTTCACGGATGCCATCAGATATATATTATATTGTGTAGCCTTCCTGTTGTCGACAGTTCTTCGGATAAGGCGATTACGAAGGAGGCTGCAAGGGGAGCCCCGATCTACTTATTTATTAGGCGAAGAGTTTCGCAGACCGCAATGCAGTAGCCTATGTCAGTATAGAATAAAGAGCAGCATGCTTGGCTGCTTGTCTTTCTGTAGCACAAGCATAAGAATTATTGAGCATTAAGCAGCAGCAGCGCTGGAACTATTCGACCGACGCTACCCCAAGGTGCCATGGGAGAAAAGTATCAAAAGCGAATCATCTTCAGCCCTCCCATGGAATAGAAGTAACGCCATCAGGACATCTCCCGTTGGTCTTATAACAAGACCGACTGGCTCCTTTGCTGTAGAAACCGATCTTTATGTGGACACGCTAAGTGATGTAATTGACAAGGATGCGTTGTACGTACCAATACTGTAGCAGACGGTATGGAATACTGTGCCATCCATCTTCTGTGACTACTGCGCCATGATTTACGCAGCGTCGTGGCAGACACGAGTTGAAAGAGATTTTTCAAAAGTAAATAACTGTCATAAGATATTCAAAAGATCAGTTTTTTCGTTCTTCAATGTCTCTCGATAAAAACGCGTCCTTCATAGTGATCAGAAAAACTGTCACACACAAGGGATCCAGCGTTAGCGAAAGAACATTCGCCAAATCTCTAGACTCTACGAGATCTCTAGACTTTACGAGACCGTATGCGTGACATGGGCTTTAAGTCTGAATTAATCAATGCATGCTCACTTTGAGATGAAGGGGAATGCTACGGGGAATTTACCCAAGGGAAATGTGCAGAGAAGGATGTCGTGGAGAAAGAAGTCCGGTTGAATAGTCAAAGAGGACGCCATTTTTGATCATCAAACATAATGGCCATCGCAGGATATATTTTTGCGGATGATAGACCCGATTATTCTGTGGACTCATTTCGGGCGAATTGTAATCTGATGTAAGTAAATTTAGTTGAATCAGATGTAGAGGCAAAACTGTGGCCCTCACTATGGTAGCTAAGTAAGTAGTCTATATAATTCTTGATTAGCCATTGTTAATCCCACTTAGATGTAGGCCAACATGCATGTGATAAACACAGTTATTTGTATGCATATTACAATTATTACATGTTAACAACAACTATACAACGCATCAAGCTGTTGGAGGACTATAGATCACGGATGGAGGGAGCAGTGGGAGATTTTCGCTGGGGGGATAGTTATTAGTGCGGTGCGTGACCCAGGTCAGTGAGGACAGCAGCTCCAAAGCAGTGGGTGTCGACTGAACATATTTTATCATGCATGAAAGATAGATTAATTTTTCGCATCTAATATTGTGCCGTATGATTAGATTGATGACGTGAAGAAGCGATAAATCATAGAAGACGTGCCGCGTTTAATATGAGCCTATTTTTGGAAGGCATTTTCTGCTATTTAGTAGATAATTGCAGTTTAATCGTATTGCCATAATTTATGCACTGTTTCCAATGTAGGCCTATTTCTTCTGGCCAAACATAGGCCTACTTTGCTTTATAAATCGTTCTAGTATTTTTCTTTAGCCGAATAGATTACTAGAAATCTTGATGGGGCGTTGCAGAAATAAAATCCTAGAATGAATGAATGAGTGAATGAGTGAATGAATGAATGAATAAATAAATATTCGAATGAATGAATGAATAACGAAGCGGTTGAGAAGCGACTGAAACCCAAATAAAATTTAGCTACCAAGATAGCTTTGTCCACCTGTGGAGGGAGATGGATAATGGGAGGGGGTCGAGATAAAGCGAGACTGAGAGATCGGAGAGAGAGCAATAGATTAGTTTAATTCTCCGGAAAGTTCGTTTATTTAAAAAGGCGAGATGTCAAGTGCCATGATAAGGGTCTATAGTCTATATCTTATCTCCTTTACTTTCTCTCTTATCTGATCTCATTAAAAAAATTTTAAAGCGCCTCAGTTTGTAGGCACCGTAACGTGCATCAGGATAATCAAGTGTGCAGAGCTATGCTGGAGACATAATCACATAGTCGAATAGTCTGCGGCCAAAACCAAGAGCGATAAGAGGGCACTGGTGGTGGACACATTGAACACAAGTTGTGAAGCACTATCAAGTTCATTTCATAACAGTTATTTGAGATGTGACCTAAACAATCTTTTTTTGTTAATTTTGTTGCGTCATGTTTTTGACTCGTCAAAACAGTGGGTATAACTTTTGTTCCGTTTGAAATATTTTGGTGAAATTTGGCTGTTTTACTCAAACATGAATTGCCTTTAAGCCTGTGAAATGTGATTTAGAAAGGTTTACTTCTGGCCAAGATAATTTATAGGTAAACGCACGGTGGTATTTTTTATGACCCACCCTGTACATATATATATACATTATATATATACACACACACACATGAACGTTTTAAAATTATGGCAACAGACGCGCAATCCTTCGCTTCTGGTCTCTGGCATTAAACTTGTATCCCTACTTTTCTGCCGTTATTATAACGAGATGCAATCACAGCGATCATAATTACCCAATTAATAGAAAGTCATTAAATATTTTGTTTAACTGACGGACAAGCAGACGGACAGAAAGACGGACAGAAAGACAGACAGACAGACAGACAGACAGACAGGCAGACAGACGGACAGACAGAAAAATGTGTCGCTGGGATAATAATTAACGTTGGAGATATGGTTGGGCAATTTGCCGTGGTCGAGGTTCTGATTAGATCCTAAATTTCTAGTTGACTCGATAAAGAGTCTGGAAGTTGTTTCATAATCACGGAAATGTCTGAATTGACTGATGGACTTATAATAAGTGGAGAAATTGAGCAGAGGAGGTGAATATAGCTGAAAAGAGGACGTCATGGGAGACTGAAAAACCGACGACGACGAAGAAGAAGAAGAAGAAGAAGAAGAAGAAGAAGAAGAAGAAGAAGAAGAAGAAGAAGAAGAAGAAGAAGAAATAAAACAATAATTATAATAATAATAATAAGAGGACGAAGAAGGAGGAGGGAGAGAGACATACAGAGAAAGAGAGAAACAGAGAGAGAGAGAGAGAACAGACAGACAGACAGACAGAGAGAGCAAAAGATATAATTATATGTATATAGACCTAATTTATATTTTCCGCTCTTTACTCTATCGTCCGTTGGTCCTATTGACTTTAGTTGGTGATTTAAGACCCTATTTAGTGGGACCCAAGTCCCTTTAGGTCCTGCACTGTCCCTAATGATAAACTTCTTTCCTCTGTTTCCTAAAAATGCAATTACGGGAATTGTAATGCTGTCTTGTTGAGCCACTAATATCTCTCTCTCTCTCTCTCTCTCTCTCTCTCTCTCTCTCTCTCTCTCTTTCTCTCTCTCTCTCACTCTCTCTCTCTCTCTCTCTCTCTCTCTCTCTCTCTCTCTCTCTCTCTCTTTATATATATATATAAATATTATATATGCATACGCATATATGTATATATGCATGTGTGACTGTACAATGTGTACATGTATGTAGGCTATATGAAAAATATGCAACATAAATGTTTATAAAGAATTAATCAGAAGTGCCTCACTGCAGTACAATAATATTCTGCCCGCCATCTGTTCGTCTGTCGATTAGATATTGCTCGGACGATCGTGACATTCCGGACCATTGCCGACACAAAGCCAGCGACGACTGCTTCGACGGTCTGCGTCGCATCTACAAACGTCTTCTGTGCGCTCGTGACGTCAGCGCCCGCGTCACACGCAGCCGGTCGTCGATCAGGGACTGCAGGTGCTTCCCGCCGTGCGAGGAAATCACCTATGACGTCACGTACAGTCTGTCGCGGTGGCCGGCCGACAGCTTCGACGGGGACGAGGCGTACAGCGATATCTTCTGGACGGAGAGATACGACGAGCGTTTCAAGGGACCGCAGGACTACGAGAAGAACGAGCTGTACGGTGTGCACTTCGACGAGCCGAACAGGGCGATCGCGATGAGAGACTTCGCCCGACTGAACGTCTATATCGCCGACAGTAACGTCCTGCAGACGGAGGAGCAGAGTGAGTACACGTCGACGCAGCTGTTGGCTGACATCGGCGGCCAGCTGGGGCTCTGGGTTGGGGTGTCCGTCATCACCCTCGCCGAGGTTTTTGAGCTCCTCGTTGATCTGCTTTTCCATATGAGTCGGATCTACGGACCGTACAGTCGAGGGAGGGAGTTCTCGAGGAAGAGGAACGACTCTGTGAAGACGACGACGCAGTGTACAACCTGCGCCAGTCGATCGTGTCCCACCAACGGGAGTGGAAGCACGAGCATGGCTTTCGAGGAGAAGGGAGAGGCGGAGGCGCAGGACAATCTGAAGCTGGGGTTCTAGAGGAGTCAACGCCGGTCGAAGGATCAAAGTGGAACCACCCGGTGATATATATGTAGGGATCAGGGCCGTAAATCTGTTTCGACATGTGGGGAGAAAAATCTACCCTTAAGAAGCCTGTTTGGCAGCTTTGCGTAGGAGTTTTAATTGGCTCAGCAATATTTTGAGCATGACAAGTTTTTTAAACTTACACTAGTGGGGAGGAAATTTCTTCACATTCCCTCCCATAAAAAATTGGGGTGGGAATGCCCTCGCCAGGATCTACGGCCCTGATGTGGATAACAGTAGTTTCAGATAGAATTGAACAGATTCCGGTAATTCCGCCTTGTGATAATATATCGTCATTTCCAGATTCCACTTCCATATCTCTCCAACGACGGAATCCGTCCATGTAACATTCATCTTCAGTTTAAGCGTTTCCACTTCTTGGATTTTCCCAAGATCTTGGGTTTTTCGATCCGAACTTGGGAAATGGGCTTTTTACGGGAAAAACGGGAAATTTTGGACATTCTCGGAAAATTTTGGACATTCTTGGGAAATTTTATACATTTTCAGGAAATTTTGGACATCTTTCGAAAGATTTGTGCCGGATGACTAAAAAAGGTTATCAGAATTTTCGGACGGGAAATTCTGGACATTTTCGAAAGATTTGCTGAACTTGGGTTTTCTTGGGTTTTTCGCCCTTCCAACTTGGGTTTTTTCATTTTTTAGAGTGTCAACGCTGTTCAGTTTCAACATCATTCGCAGAACACGTGAGACATCTAATTTCCGCCGACATAAACATAACAAAAACATCCATCAACCGAAAAACTGCTATTTTCAGTCGCGGAATTATTCTAGAATCTAGATTAACAATTTATTCCATGTTCATCAACTATATAATTTCCATATAATTTCCATATAATTCCCATATAATCTCCATATAATTTACATATAATTTACATATAATTTACATATAATTTACATATTTTGTATATGTGAGATTCTAAAAGGCGTTTTACAAATTGCGCGCTACAAACATACATAGGCCTAATTACTTACACAGATACATGAATAACCTAATAGGGGGTCTATATATACATAAATGCTTGCATACACGCACATATACATACATATATACATGTAGCCTATATAATACATGCAATCATACATACATACATACAAACAATACATACATATAAAATATGCATTGGTGCAAACATATATACGCATGCCTGCATGCATTGCTGCACACATGCAGATAATTATGCAGGGTTTACATAATATTGTATTATGTATCATTTTCTTGCTTATAAGACAGCTTTATTATCTCTCCCATAATATTGACTGTCATGGATAGTTACGTGCTGTCAAGTCCAAATGACTCAAGTACTCTATGGTTACTCTTGGTGACAGCGGCAATCAGAACTATAAGCTGAAAGGACGGTTATACAGAGGAAGACCATGCATGCACGCTCCATATGAATTTATTGGTCGTTGAGATTAACTGCACTAAAAACACAGAGGAAGCCCACAAGTGAAAGCAGCGAAAGAAGGAGACATTGTGGAGAGACAACGGCGCTCCATACTCCATAATATACATATTATATCATATATACCGCGTATATAGATCTATAATATATACATCTATTATGGAGTATGGAGCGCCGTTGCCTCTCTCCAATGTCTCCTTCTTTCGCTGCTTTCACTTGTGGGCTTCCTCTGTGTTTTTAGTGCAGTTAATCGCAACGTATCCAAATGATATTAAATGATATATATATATATATATTTGTATATGGAATATAATATTTATATATATTATATATATATGGAGCATGATATTTATATATATATATATGGAGTATGATATTATATATAATATATATATATATGGAGTATGCTATTTATATATAAATATATATATAAGTGTGGGTTGTTGTTCTTCCATCGATAATGATTGGATGGGTTGTCATCAAGTAGCAGTTGAGCAGGAAACCTTTTCGTCATCTGATTTAAAGCGACGTGTGGCTGACGATCATCACTAGCAACGATCGAGAACAGTCTTTACTGTCAGGCGATCGACGCCATGTTTGTATGCAGAGCGAGCAGGGGAGCAGAGGCAATGGATATATTATATCTCAGTGGACATAAGAGACGCCATCGGGAGAGAGAAGCGCATCATGGACGAAGCGTAACACGGAGATGCACGGGTGGATGGATGGACGGATGGATGTATACGGATGGACGGATGGATGGAAGAATGATTAGGCGGATGGATGTATACGGATGGATGGATGGACGGAAGAAGGATTAGGAGGATGGATAGACGGATGGATGGACGGACGGACGGATGAATGGAGGATGAATGGACGGATGGATGGACGGATGGATGGAAGAAGGAATAGGAGGATGGACGGGTGGATGGATGGAAGAAAGGAAAAGGATTTGGCGGATGGATGATCGGGTTGATAGATGGACGGGTAGATGGACGGGTAGATGGATGCGTGAAGATGGATGGATTAATGATGAATGGGTGGACGGACAGTATGATGGAGACGTGGACGGATGGACGGAGGAAGAAATAGATGAATGGATGCTGGAGCGGTAGATGGGAAGTGGAGAGATGGATGAATGGACGAGTGGATGAACGGATCGAGAGACGGAGGAAAGGACTGGACGAATATGGCAAGAAGGAACGGATAGATGAGTTGATGTATCGATGGGTAAATGGAAAGAAGATGTACGAACGAAAGAACGTATTGCTGAAAAGAAGGATGCTTGGGTAATGGGTAAAATTATATGAAAGGATGGATTAGTTTCATGGAATCAGTTTTAGAGCGATCGAAATCATATACGAAAGAAGCAACTTTTCGATTGAGGAAATAATTATAAGGCAAAAGTTTTCGTTTGGTTTTACTTGGAAAGAAGGGAAGACACCTTATAATAATATTGGTGAAGTAAATAATAGATGATGAAGTTGAGTCAACGCTGGATGCATGAGCAAAATTGGAATAGTTAGGGTACCGGTACAGAGAATATGTCGAAGAAAAGTCAAGGAAAGTAAAGAGATGTAAATTACATGCAAATTATATGTAAATTATATGCAACCAATAGAAAGAACGAATGCGACAAGAAGAAATATGAGGTCGATGTTAAATGGAAAGAAACGAAGAGGAAAAAATTGATCGAGTATTAAAAAAATGAGGAAAAACTGGCGAAGAAAAGCAACAATACAATGAAAAATGGAAAAACGAATGAACTGGAAGATGATGAGAAAACCAGATTTTGTATAAGAAAAGAGGGTAATTGAGAAAGAGAGAGAAAGAAAGAGACAGAGACATACAGACAGATAGATAGATTGAGACAAAAGCAGAGAGACAGATACACAAACGCAGACACAGAGGAGAGGGGGAAGGAGAGGGAGATACAGCCAGAGACAGAAGGAGTGAGAGCTACAAAGAGAGAAAGAGACAGAGGGAGAGGGAAGAGAGAGAGAGAGAGAAAGAGAGAAACAGACATAGACAAAAGGGGTGGAAGATACAGAGAGAGAAATAGAGAGCTGGAGAGAGAGAGAGAGACATAGAGAGAGAGAGAGAGAGAGAAAGAGAGAGAGAGACAGAGAGAGAGACAGAGGAAGAGAGAGGGAGATAAACGTGCGAAGGTTTGACGAGGAAGGCGTGAATACGCCGCGGACGACGACCTGGCTGTTCGTTGAATGGCGCTGAGACTCCTGATTTAATACTAGCCCAGCGTTTGTCAGTCTCCCAGGAAAGGTTTCAATGCGAAATCTGTTTCTGGAAGCAGTGACGCTAGCTATAGTGGACCGACCAACCGACCGACCAAATCTAGTGTGTCCTTTGTGGACAGGGTACACAATCACTCGAGACTTCCTGTTGCTTCGATTCAATTTCTCCGTCTTTGTATACTGTGTAGCATAGCGGCGCCGGTTTCAGTGAGCGGCATTGACCGCGGCCAAGCCGTTCCTAAGCAACGCGTTTACAGCCTGACTTAAGAGTTCTGACATTGCGTCAATTCATTGTAGAAAGACGCCGGAAATTTGAGAAAATTCGATGCAGAAAGAAGGAGTTATTTCACGAGCAGTTCTTTCAGTTGTCTTGGAGTAAAGGAACCTAGTCAACATATCGCCATGGGAACGAGAGAGGACAATGGAAGGCGCCAGCATTGACAGAAAGGATTTACAGTGGTACTCAGAGACATATACTGAACCGACATGCAGGCAGGCAGTCAGGCAGGCGGTCAGGACGGGTATGTGTAGAAATGGCAGAGAAATAACACAAAAGAAAGTAGACCTATACTTATACACCAGGACAGTCAGACAAATAAATGTGGAGCCAGGTTGACACAGCGACTAAGACAGGGATACTGAGCAGTCAAACAAAACAGCAAGTCACCAACGGGGCGAAATGCAGGACAGTATCGGCAAAGAGAACAATGAACATTAATTTTGAGACAATACATAAATATTATGAAACAGTTTTCAATAACTCTGTATCGCGCGGTACGTGCGCATTATATTTTGTGTTGCGATGTGTGTGTGTGTGTTTATTTGTATGTAGGTAGCCTATACGCGTCTGTTGCAATCAGTGTATTTGAATTAGCCTAAGCTACATGTTACAGTAAACAGTTACACAGTGTAGCACATTGTATTCTGAAGCTGATTCCCTGTTGAAAACGATCGACTAGGCCTACATGAATTTGAGCATCAGCTGAGCTGTAAAAAAATTCATAAATTCATAATAGAACCTCTCTGTAAGCGACCGATGACATAATTAACTTGCAGAGACAGTTATATAGGCCTACATAGCTGTGCTTCGAAAACGTGTACAATAATTATACCAAATGAATTCTCAAAGTAATGTAATACAAATGATTACGCGTAGAAAATTATTGCGGTGACCGTTTACCTAATTTTGTAAAAGAAGTTCACTTAAAATATTCTACTTCTTTGCAAGATAAATCGTGGACTCGAAGTTCTGTTTATCAATACACATAAAATAATAATTTATATCAATCTAAATTTATTGCATGACGTTAAACTGCATCCATCCTCCGCCACAGGGAACCAACAACGTCCCTGTGCCGGTCCTAAGCCCGGACAAAAGGAGGAAGGTTTGCCAGATGGGTGGCGATACACTGGCAGTAAAAGACCAAGACGATTGAAATCCACAAAAACCCCGACACAAGTGACATAGCGGCCCAGATGCTTCAAGGTGTTGTGATTTGGGGCAGACATGCACAGGCCGGTCAGGACAGACCAGTGGAGAGAGTCGGAGGAGAGCGTGGGACACATACGGGCATTGACCCAGGTTGTCCTTCATGCCTCCCTCACAATATTCTCTTCAATCAGACAAGGTGGTCTAGCTGCTCTAAGATGTTTGTGGTATGCAGCAGACCTGCTGACCGGACCGGTTGAAGCTGGGCAGCATGACGCGGGACAGACTCGGACAGAGAGTGGCGTCGGACTCTTATGGGCATTGAGCCCAATGATATTGATATATTGATAAATTTATGTCTCTATCATTGCATCTCAAACCACTGGTTTTAAACTGTTTCGGCCAATCTGTCATTTCGTCCGTATTGTATTGCAGCAGTAGCAAATGCAACATTGAATAACATGATCGATCATTCAGACGATAAGTCTTTGGTAGATTTGTCGTCTGGCATAATTATGATCCCAATTATTGTAGGTGCTTGTGAGGCGTCCTTTTAACGGACGAGTGAATGTGGTGCGGCGCCATAGAAATTATCGTCATCGTTGTTGCTGCTGTTGTTGCAAATAATAATATTATTACTATTATAATTATTATTATAATAACCATTATAATTATTATTACTATAATAATTATAATAATAATAATTATTATTATTATTTATATATTTATAATTATTATTATTAATATCCAGCACCACCACCAGCACCACCACCGCCGCCGCCGCTACCACCACCACCACCGCCGCCGCCACCGCCGCCCCCGCTACCACCACCACCACCACCACCACCACCACCACCACCACCACCACCACCACCGCCGCTACCACCACCACCACCAACACCAACACCACCACCACCACCACCACCACCACCACCACCAACAACAACAACAACACCACCAACACCACCAGCACCACCAGCACCACCATCGTCATCATCATTCCATTGACAGATGTACTTGCGCCATAGTCTTTGTTTGAATAGATTTTAAATAATTTGGTATGATGATATAATGTTTACGCTAAGTGTACTAAAATGGTAGGATGTTGTATTGATTGTTCAGAAGTTCTTTGTTTCATCGATAATTTTGTTTCATACTGGTTCACATTAAAGTAGCAAAACTATCCAGCGTGGTTCGGAGACAAAAACAGATGATGGAATAAATTGCAGTTTAATTTTTGCAGATGACCGAACAGAATGAAGATGATTCTAATTCTAATTCATCGCTGATGATGATAGTGATGCCGATGATGATGTTGAAGACGATGATGATGACGGTGCTGATGCTGTTGATGATGATGAATGATGATGATGATGATGATGATGCCGATGATGATGTTGACGAATGACGACGATGATGATGACGATGCTGATGCTGTTGTTGATGATGATGATGATGATGATGATGATGATGATGATGACGATGCTGATGCTGTTGGTGATGATGATGATGACGACGATGATTTTGGTGGATGTTGATGTTGTTGATGACGATGATGTTGATGATGATATGACTATGCTGTTGCTGATGATGACGATGATAAAGATGAAGACGATGTTGATGATGACAATGATAATGATAATGTTGATGATGATAGTGATGATGACTATAATGACGACAGCGATTCAGACTCGGAATGAAGCTTCATTATTCCGCTGAAATGGTCGAAGAAATGGGAAACCTTGATCAAGTGCCAACCTCTTCTTAATTGCATGTAACTCGCATTGCATATAATAATTAAATTTATGTGAGGTTGCACTGAAACCGAATGCATATGTCCATTTGACCGTTTTTACTTTCATAATAGACGCTATGCTTTGATTGTGTTTGGTCATTGGAATCCCGAATTCGTGTGTGACCAGGATTTTATTTTAGTTTGGAAGCACAGACTCAGCCGTCAGTCTGTGATTGAGTGTGATTGAGACCATAAGCGTACGAGACGGGGGTCCTGAGGGGGTAAATGCCCCAAATTTCGGGCGCATGTGTTTTTCGAGCAAAAGAGGCATGGACGGGCCAAAAAAATCGGACATTTTTTTCGGGCAAAACAGGTACGGGAGGATTTTTTCGGGCGCGCAGGGGTAAAAAAGTCGTCAGATTTTTCTGACGGGAAAATCCTAAAAATTTTGGGCGGATGACTAAAAAAAAGGTCGTCAGATTTTTCGGACGGGAAAATCCTAAGAATTTGTTTGGGGGGGAAAGGTCGTCAGATTTTTTGGGCAAACTTTTTTTCTTGCCCCCCCACTGCCGAAATGTCCCGTACGCCTATGATTGAGACAGTGTCTCAATGAAAGTGCCTGGAATAACAACCTGAGTCCGTGCATGACGTCTTTTTGCATCTATTAAACGATGTTGCCATGATGAGGATGAATGTCGTCTCCCTCCTTCTGTATCCAGACCTGGGACTGGCAGTGAGTCCGCTTTGGCTTTTTTTTATCAGTTAATTTACTCCTGTAAGATCTATCATAATCTGATCACGCCGAAGTATTAGCGCAAATGCATGCCGTTGATCTTTGTTATTGCCTGAAAATGCGCTTAACTGGAAGACCAGCTGCATTATTTTGTTTCACGATTTCCAGAGGCAAGAAACAGTGAACGGTGGCAATAGAAAGCAGCAAGACTTTAGTATCTGCTTAATGCTTGACTCCACTCTCTGGTTCTCTCAGACTTGATCAGTGTTCTTAAAACACTAACATTGAACTGGTTTTGGACTCGATAAATTAAAGGGTAAAAAGCATTGGATTCCATGCATAGCAAATGCACATGCTCCCGCCAGACTATTATCATGTTTCCAATCATGTTTCCAATCGTGTTTCCAATTATTTAGTTATTTTCCAGTCATATTTCTAGTCATCTTGTGATTATGTTGCATTGCTGGTTGATGAATATCTTGCTGTTTACGAAATTTAACATCGATTAGAATAGCGTTGCCTGACGCACAACTAATTTGCTGATCTTGACCCGTGATATTTGAGTTTCTGATTGCAATTAAGCTTATATAGTCATGCATTTACAACTACAAGCCGTTCGACATCTCAGCGATATGCCGTGCGCGCATGCGCAGTGGGTCGGGTCTAGCTCTCGTATAAACATTATTGCATTTACTCAATCTATCAGTATTGTAAAACACACAATACGCGTGCCACCAACTCTTCTTTCTTCTTTACATCGATCAATTTATCAATTTGCGGCAAAATTTTCTTGAAGCATCAACATTCCAACGCAAAAATTCATCTAAAACCATCAATATCCTTCACGTCTAATGTAACATCGCACTAACATCCTGTAGAAGTGTAGAATTGGGCTATATAGGGCCTATAATAATTCGTGGTGTAGAATTACGTCACTGAGATGTCGATCCCGCTTATGTCATAAACTCTTGAGACAGACTTAAGAAATTGAACTTTCTGACAGAAATTTTTTTTCTTTTACATACGGTATTATCTTTTCTTGTTGTTAGAAATGCCCAAAGGGTACTTGAAACCTGTCTGAAAGGATATTATTCATTGAAAACTCTGGAACGTTTGATTTTAAAAAACATTCGCATCACCCTTCAAGTGACAAATAAATCGCATTCTTAACGTGTTTGTCTCTTTTGTACAACAACTAAATTAAAGTAAATCCTGGTGTATTCTTTTGAAGCATGTGCGAAAGAAAATTACTGCCATCATGTATAAGTTATAGGCTATAGTTTCAAAGGTGATATATAAAAATTATACACATAATTATAGATCTATTGTATATAATCTGATTTTCTGCACTGCGTCTAATTGCAAGAAAAGCTAAGTAAGCACTGTTGATTTTCATTCTGATAAAATTGACATTCTTCGGGTGTTCGGCTGTAAATCCCAGCGGTAATGATGATGTGGTTACTTCTCTAGACGACAGATTGCCTCCCGGGTGGATCACGTGACCGCATCGCTTCGTAATTGGATTCTGCGCGACACCAGATGGCAGACGAATAAGTGTTTTTACGTTGAGGAAGAAGCTGTGCATCCTCCTCACAATAATAATTGTTCTATGAAACATGAGATCTGAAGTCGGTGTACAGCAAAGAAGAAGCGATCGGTCACCGTGTATCTCAATCGATCGATGGTCTCATTCATTTTTAAAAATATCAACACCAGCTGTAAGACGGAAGGAGAGAGAAAGAAAGACAGACACACAGACAGACAGAAAGGCAAGCAGACAGACATACAGAGAGGCAGACAGAAAGACAGACAGGTAGACACAGACAGACAGACAGACAGACAACAGACAGACAGACATACAGAGAGACAGACAGTCAAGAAAGACAGACAGACACACAGACAGACAGAAAGGCAAGCAGAAAGACAGACAGACAGAAAGACAGACAGAGAGACAGAGAGACAAACAGACAGACACGCGCAAATGCACTCGCACTCGCTTGAAAAAACCCACATGCACATTGATATACAGTGTATACACGCAACTAAACAATAGATAGACCTATTGTAATTCATGACCTCTCACGTCTCTCCCCCTCTTTACTCTCTTTCTTTATTTGCATTTCACATGAACGCTCCTTGTGATGGCGATGCCAATTAGGTCTTTCTCTGCCTGCATCGGGTACTCGGAGTATTTGCTCCCATGCTCAGCGGGAAACGGTGTTCTCAGCTCCATCTGCCCGTGGTATCACTGTCATTCATTCATTCATTCATTCATTCATTCATTCATTCATTCATTCATTCATTCATTCATTCATTCATTCATTCACTCATTCATTCATTCATTCATTCATTCATTCATTCATTCATTCATTCATTCATAGCATTTATATAGCGACCCTTCAAGAAACTACTCAGAGGCGCTCCCAGCCCAACCACTGTCATGCAAAGCCGTGCTTTTTAACTGTGCTGGGCCGGTGTCACGATATAGAGTCTATACTCCCGAAACAAAAAGTCTCTCCCGAAGTAGAGTCTCCCCCCGGTTGAAACTCTGCATTGGAAGAAATTTTCTGATGTAAAAGCATATAATTATATTTTCGTGCTAAATAATTTAGCAACGTGAACTAACGGTTTAACCTGCTCAATGAATGCTCATCTATAAAATTTATGCGATTGAAGCCCATTTCATGCTGAAAGGGGGAGAGTTTATTTCGTGAACGGAGGAAATGTCCCCCCTGAGACGTTATTTCAGAACATGCTCTCCGTTGGGGGCAATTTATTCTGGAACAGATTCTCCGAGAGGGGAATCTGTTTCGAAATAAAGTCTCGGGGGAGACTTTTTGAGGGGAGACTCTGTCAGGCGACTCTGGCGTTATTGAATGACCTCCATCTTTGAGTTGTACCTACTCCATAATCCACTTTCAGACACATTCTGCATGTATGATGACTTTAAAACTGTTTTATTTTACCTTGTTGGAGCAGTCCAGAGTAATTTGTGTGAAGAGGTAATAATTGTACACAAAACCGTAGCCAGAGTTTGATGGGGGGGGGGGGGGGGGGGGGGGGTGTTTCACCAATTTCCCTTCCTAAAAAACTGATTACCTTTTTTTCAAATTTGTTTAAAATGTCACCAATTTCCTTTTTTAGACATCCGGCATTCTGTTTTTTTCATTTTTCCATTTTGGGGTGTGTTTTCATGGTTTTATTTCATTGTTTTTACATCATGTGCTCGTAAATACATTCTACTATTTTTCATATTTTCCATTTCGGGGGGTGTTCAAACACCCAAAACACCCCCTAGCTACGACCTTGATTATACAAATCCAAATTAATTAATTAATTAATTAATTAATTAATGAACGGATGAATGAATGAACGAATGAATGAATGGCATTTGCAGAAATAAAAAAATGTATAGAGGCAGTAGGCAATGCAATGGCATTCAAAATAGCCTACCTCACCACCATAAACATCCTAACCACCATCGTCATCTCGTATAGGCCTACCTACAGTCCTACAGATGTTAGACTACCACCGGCTGTAAAGAATCGTAATTTCTTCAAGTGAAGAATAAAGCGGGCGATTTCTAGACAAATCCGGAGTTCATGATTCGTCAAAACCAGTGGAGCAACAACAGCACAAACACAATATTCATAACAGCACATCGCACTATTGCAAACGGTTGTTCGTCGATTTTCTGGGTAGTTTTTTTCTTAAGTGGCGCTTTGCATCCAGCCATGTGTGACAAATCAGAACGTGTGCTACAGTTTGATGTTGATGGATAAACCCACGTGCAGAGCTTCGTGAACCTGCCTGATGCTGATAATAATAATGATGGCAATAATTAGTATGGCGTCCAGGACAGCTATACCGTATACCGTTGAAATGGCCCAACGCATGGAGCATGTAGACCTAAGAATATAAACAAGTTTGAGACCTGATTTGTAGGTACTAAGAGGGAAACGAATCAGGACTTGGCTTGGCTTGTTACACGTTTAACGACACTCCCATATCAAAGACGATTAGTGTCGTCCTCCTTATTTATCTAGGTTTGGGACTGGCACTGGCAGAGAACAATCAGTGGCCGAGTTCAAACGAATCAGGAGTGACTTGACATGCTTATGTAGGGACCACATGCACATGTGGGGCTAAACTTTGGAACAATTATAAGAAAGATGACTGCCAAAATCGAAATGACAATATTATTATAGGTCTATCTACAAGTATTTTAGGTAGAAGAACAATAGGTTAATAGTGATGATGATGATGATGATGATGATGATGATGATGATGATAAAATAATAATAATGATAGTTGTAGTAGCAGTAGTATATATAGAAGTTGAAGCCTTGGTAATAATGATAGAAGACTTCGTAGCAAATATAGTAATGATAATAATAACAAATAAATATTTTTTACAGAGTTTGACTCTCATGAACCAGCAGCATATGATGTGGCATTCGTCCACTTGAGTTTTCAGCACTGGATCTAACCGAATATCTCTCGATCTAGACTTTTTAGCCTACCTTTCTCTATAATTATTTTTGTGGGAAAAGTAAAGTATGGACTGACGAGCCATATTCATGTCAACTTGAATCAGAAGAACCTTCCATATTTTTACAACTGAGCCCAGAAGTTTAGTGAATTATTCTGCAGAAAGTTAGTCGTTACAAACTACAAGTTACGAGTAGTATAGGATCGTCACCATCTTCCTGCGCCGCTCATCTGCATTGTAGTTCTGTTTCCAATGCTGTTATCGTCGTTTCCATCGCTTCTTTTCCGACATCTTTCGCTGCAGAGAACGTTGCGTAGATACTTCTTCACTGGATCCAAGTTGGCGGCGTAGATGAATGGATTGAGACAGATGTTCAAGAATGCGATGAAGACCGTTATATAGCGCCAACTGCTGCTGTATGTTGAAAAGATGTTGAGGTTGAATAGGAAGAAATAGACACGATTTGGTGAATAACAGAGAACGAAACAGATTGAAACGATGAGGAAAGTTTTTATGACGCTCGTTTGCGCTCGAAAGACCTTCTCCTGAGCAGCGCTCTTATGGGCGTTGTTGAAGTTAGCTGCAAAGATATTTCATGTAGAGTTGTAGACTAATAATTTATTGATATCTTGGAAATGCACTTCAAAACTTTATATTTAGGCCCTATCTATTTATCCAATGATCTATTGAATGTATGACATAATTATGCTCGATATAATAAACAAATGGATAGATATAAAATTGTCAAGTGAAATAAATTTTAAAAGAGGGTATAATGCATGACCATCTTTTAAATGTATGACCATCTTTTAAATGTATAACCATCTTTTAAATGTATAGACATTTACAGAGTCTTTTAAATGTATGACCATCTTTTAAATGTAGAGGTCTATTTCACTTGAGTGCAATTGGGACTAATGATGTTATATTGATGATTCAGAACTGTGAGCGAAATATTTTTCATAGATTCTGTCCAAATTCCACAATTTTCGCCTACGTCCCACGCCGTTTCAACTCTGAGCATCACCCACCATGATGGTCGCCTGCTTGACTCTCCGGATCTTGTCCTCGCCTATCCATTTTGTTTGATTGAGCGCCTGTGAATAAGTTGGTTCCCGCACCTTCGTTTTTGTGGGCGCTGTAAAAGCTCCGATTTTACATCAAAGCACACTCATCCGAACACACACCACACACACTTAAACAAACACACAAACATGCGTGCATACGCAAACACAAACACGCACAATGTTACTACCACGGAGATGTCGAACAAACATCACCAAGAAATGTTCCCCCAATTCACTGACCTGGATTTATCTTTCTTCCTGCTACGAGAACACAAAGTATTCTCGAGTAACAATAAACAAATACAACCAGCGGAATGAGAAAGTTCATAACGAAACTCCACGTGGCATAACACGACCTATCCAGCTGTCTCTCCCACTGACTAAATTCGCTGCAGTTTCCATCCACAACTTCCGTCGTCACTATTGAAACAACGAGGACTATAATTCCTTCAAAATTCAGCCACGTTAAGGCGATGGCGACGTTATACATCCAGGCACGAATGTATTTTCGATGAAACAATGAATGCACAATCGTAATGTACCTTTCGATAGTCAGGACGACGAGATTAGCTGTGGAACAGTTCAGGATTGCCCACAAAGGAGCTTCACTCCAAAGGATCTTACACAGGAAAGATCCGGCAACACCTGTGTAATCGAACGCCGGGAATTTCATGGCATAAATGAAGATGAGTATTAGACAAGAGACGAAGTCGATTATCATCTGGTTGAGTACGATTCTCGTGCCGCCGACGCGCGCCTTCGATTTAGCCAAAGCGTAGAACATGAGACCGTTAGCGGTTGCTCCAACGAAGCCAATTCCAATGACCGAGGCCCAGAAATCAGCACCCATCGCATTCGCATTTGATGCAACACAGAGAAGCAGCGGATTTTATGGACTGAAAATTATAGACCTACACGAGTACACGTGTCATCAGCCGATTGTGTGTGCGTGTCTAGGTAATTCGGCGACGCCAGAACAGGTTGATGACGACTTTGCACCTAAAAAACAAATGAAGGAGTTGCATGTGCTGACGCATGAAATGTGTTTCAAAATGTACAGCTTATTGCAGTCTCACTCACCTGTGTTGTTGTAATGGCAAGTCACTATGACAGTAGTTTAGGCTTTCGGAGACAACTGAAGACTTCCTGAGACGATGGGACTCGCATTCAATTCACTTGCAAACGACGACATCTCTGATGTAAGTGATTAAGAAGACGTAGCCTATCTATAGAAGATAGTTGACCTTGTTGTTCAGCGTGGACCAATCATTAGGTAAGCTATACTTAGTCCGTCTTATATGCCTATTAAATAGGTCTTTAAACATTATGTTGTTGTGCATAGGAAATTAACCTTTTATAATTGTGATAGTTAATTTAATTAAATATTTGAAATACTGAGCTAGAGGTTCAACGATTGCCAAGAGGCCAAATTCTTAGGTAAGGATCAAATTACCAGAAAACCCAATTTGGAGAATTTTTAGGTTAACTCTTTAACCCGTTTTTTCCCAGTGTTCCATTATTGGAACATTTTATAAAAACGTTACTTATTTGCAATGTAGCACTATGCAGTGAATATAAATCATTTCCTGTCATTGTAAACTGTTTTTCTAAGACATTCCCATAGAAAAATAAAAATATTTTGAAAATTCTTTAGTCATCAGATAAGGTTTTTATGAGAATTTTGAAAGGGAAAATTTTCAGCAAATTGCAACAAAAAGATGCATAATTTGCAAAATCATATAAACGCATTTCAGTTTTGAACTTTCTGGTTTTTGGTACTCTAATACCAATCATATTTCATGATAACTTTAATCGGTCTGTGTCATGAACTTTAGTATGGACTTTTTGCAAATATATATCATGTTCCATTATTGGAACACAGGGCACAAGTGGGGGTCCACGATTCTCATTACCGAATGTCGTTCTATATGCTTATTTCTTTGCCTTGCAAGTGTTTTTGACTGGGTTTAGCAAATTTCTTTGCATGTAAATATTATTATATTTTAAATATTCAATCATTTGTGACAGAGAAGGTGCACAAATTATTTCTTTGATCACTGGGAAGCTATTTTGGCAGCGCAAACTTTCATTACACGAACATCAAAGCGAAGAAGATAGGGATGACGAAGACACTGATGGAACTCAAACAATCCGAGCAAAGGACAGCATTGAATGATTTGGGTCTAGACAACAGTAGGCCTATGGTTCTAGATTTGATGGTTGAACTCTGTTGACACTCCTTCCAAACTCTGTGGTGATCCAATTCTTCACCTAACTGAGTCTTGCTGAGCTCTGTGACTAAACAGACAGTTATTGCCAACAGAGCTGAACGCTGTCCAGTAACACAAGTAAGGTATTGACTAAGCAGCCACAACTGTCCGTTGACAATAGATCTGATGGAAAGGTGGAAAGAGTTCTACTCTTGTTATATGGAATGGCAATCTGTAGATGCACATGATCAATGAAATACATGGTGAAAATTTCAATGGACCATCAGTCACTGTATACCTTCAGTAGGGTACCTGCAGACGTGCAACACCGTTGTATAGGGCCTACCCCATGGAACCAGAGCCAGAAAAATCTGTGATAAATGCCAGGTCAGCCTCCCCAAAGTCCACTTGAAAAGCTTCCACGAAAAATGGCTTCGGCTATACTCTGCCTGTCCGCATGGAAATTGGGCATTTTCGGATATATTGCCGTTGTCCGTTTGAAATAAGGCACAAATCTACTGAATATGGACTTCAATTGTAGCTACACACCACTGTGGTAAAGATTTCAACATTATTGTTTGGTTCCTTCACTTGAAATAATCAGTACTGTACCTGACAGCGATGATGTAGATTATGTAGTCGTAGAGTACCACTTGTGCCCAGTGTTCCAATAATGGAACATATGAATAAAGTCAAAAAATTTATGGAATTTCTTAAAATAAATGAAAAATTAAGGCTATATGGCTATTCTATTATCAAACAGTGTAAGAAAAATTATATTAGAACCAAAATAAAAATTTGGGCAAAAACGGGTTAAAGCTGCATTGTCCACAACAGAGAAAAAATTGGCCACTTGGACGAGTTTTTCTACACTTTCAGGTCGTCCGAACGACGCGTTTTTCATAAACAACAGCCGAGGAGGATCAATGCATAAAAAGGCAAGCTGGACGCGCAACCCAACAAATTTTATATTTCCCGACAGTATTAATTTAGACGATTTTTGGCGTCAGAAATTACATGTGAAAGGCTTAATAATTATGTCTCGTAACTCAGGAACTCAATTGACTGTATATGAAGCGATTACATTGGAGGACTCACCTTACTGTGCTAACTAAAAGAAACTGCAGGCCATTGCTTCCTCCGAGACTGTAAATCTAAGAGTGGATGGACATTGAGCAAGTTCTTCACTCAGAGTTTCTGTTGCTAAGCTACCATCGATTTCATGATTGGTCCTTAGGCGTTGGATGTAATTAAATGCGCACCAACAATAGGCCTAGTAATAATTAGAAACATAATGATAATAGATATAATAATTATTATGCCTCAGAGCCTGACCCATCAGACAGCGAGGTATTCCATGAAAATAATAATCTCTCCAAGACCTTTGGGGAAATGACAATAGCAAGAATAATAGTAAGAGTGATAATAGTAGTAGTAATTATAATAGTAGACTACTAATGGCAGTTTTAGTAGGTTAATAATAAAAAAATCAACGCCCGAGGTAAAACAAAATCCCTCAGGTTAAAAACTAAACTAAAAACAGATGGGTAATTACAATAGCAATTATGTGCTGTAATAATGATAATAATAGTAATTATTACTATAATAGTCATAATTATAATTATAAAACGAATGAAGTCACGGTTATCTGCTTCAAGGCATGATCTTTAGGTCTACTACCACAACTTTAATTAGCATAATATTACAAATGTAATTATTGAGGTCGTGCGGTCTACGACATAATGCACAATTCACGTGAACACACTGAATAGCGTCCTATCAACCGAAATCAATATCCATGCGCCATTGGCCTGAACATAATAAGTTTCAGCTGTTATAAGAAGGCAGGCTTCTGTAGCACCTGAGCCTCAACCTAACGACTGAAGACTTAGGAGACCATCCATCAAGGGCGGATACAGAAATTTTCGAAGGGGGGGGGGGGGCAAGGCAAAAACTTTCGGTGATCGTTGACAGAAAAATTCTGATCACCTTTTTTAGTCATTTGGTCGAAATGTCTGGAAAATATACCCAATTTTCCTCGGCCAAAATAACTGATGACCTTTTTTTAGTCATCAGTCATCTGGTCGACGTCTATGCATCTATGCAAGCTATTGATTCAATGCCTGTTGAAACCAAATGGGGAGCACGTCCCATGCACTTTTGAAATGGGGGGCATGGCCGGATTGGCCCCCCTGGATCCGCCTCTGCCAACCATCGCTGCACTAAGATTTCCTGAGACATAAGCAACGTTGGAAGTGGCCACTGCACATTATCACGCTACTGTGACGTCTAAACAGCCAGTGAATGCTGTTTTACATTCGGTTCTATTGAAACTGAAAATGTGCCCAATTTATTTTGATAGATGTAGGAAAATTTAGTAAAAAAATAAAGCCTCTGCTATGAATGTAATTTGACGCTCGTGAATAAGCTGGTGCCCTGCACTTGGCCTTCGCATAGCGCTCAAGAAATTTGGAGATTACGATTACGATACGATTAGGCATACGATCGAGGACACGTGGTTACACTGCTTCGCTCCTTTCAATGTCGTCCTTTCTCAGTTGTATCTAACTGGAATAGCCTTCCGTTGCAGATACGCCTGTTAGGCTGTTACCTAAGGTCGATGCATCAGTTTACACTATGCAGGCTCCATAAAACCTACTTGTAGCATCGTGGTTGCACTGAGAACACCTCTGAGTGAACTTCTAATGGAGCGCTATAATTATTCTTGGCAGGCAATTTCATGGCACAAAGAAGCAGTGGCGGCGCCAGGATTTCAGTTTTGGGGGGCTGAATTCGAGGGGGAAAATTTTCCGTTTTCAGTCGACAAAATTTCTGACGACCTTTTTTTAGTCATCGACCAAAATCTCAAGAAATTTTTTCATTTCAGCCGTCAAAATTTCTGACGACCTTTTTTTCCTTTTCTTAGTCGCTTGGAGGAAATCTTGGAAAAACGGTCCTTCTCATATCCGGCCGAACTGTCTGACAAGCCTCGCGCGTCGCGCGCACCTTTACGTAACAATTGGGGGGGAAGGCAGGGGTAAATCGTCCAGATATTTGATTTTTACATGGAAAAAAGGATGGCCTTTTTTAGTGGGCTTAGCCCCCTCTAGCCACCTAGCGCCGCTATTGCAAAGGAGCACTAGCATTACACAATAAACTGAATTCAGTCTCGTCTCATTCATTGTGAATGTTATGTTACTGGTTGAAGATTTAGATTTGACCTGAACAGTGAACACACACGTCAGCGGTTGCTTTAATGCCATCACTCACCGACGCCTGAGAAGCAGCGACCAAAGGAGTAACAACAGTAACAACAATACAACTGTAACAATAATAGGACTTGGTTCTGAATTGACATAAAAAGTAGACAGTGCTTACGTTGCATGTGAATCATGCCATGCTAAACTAGGAATGAGTCGAATGACTGAAGGAGTGAATGAAGAAGATCGCTTGGTTTTCTTGTTCAAGGAAAGACAGGTGAACATAGAACGCAACTATAGGTTCTAATGATACAGTACGTCTGACCAGTGGCGTAGACAAAGGGGTTTCCGGGGCTAAACCCCCCATTGGCCTAGAAAAAAGTTTTTTAACGGTTATTTATCCACTTAAATAAGAAAAACCATAGCAATTGCTTGTAGTAACAATTGTTTGTCTTACTTTATTCCCTTTGTTAATTCATTCCCTTTTAATTTACTGTAATACTGTTGGGTTTGTGTCAGAAAGGGTATCCGGCCAGGCCATAAAACCCCTAAACTCCCATCATAAATTCCTGGCGTCTGACACCTCGTTTGATAATTTTATGAATCTATGACGTATTGTACGTAGACTGTATAAGCCTAAATATATCAATACTGCTTTACATAGGTAAGCATGCATGTCTAAGTGCGTGTATGTATGTATGTATGTACATGTATGTATGTATGTATGTATGTATGTATGCATGTATGTATGTATGTATGTATGTATGTATGTATGTATGTATGTATGTATGTATGTATGTATGTATGTAACTATGTATATATGTACGTACATACGTACGTACGTACGTACGTATGTATGTATGTATGTATGTATGTATGTATGTATGTATGTATGTATGTATGTATGTATGTATGTATGTATGTATGTACATGTATGTATGCCACACGACCATCCACACCCACCATCAAACCAACCCACACACAAATATGAACCTACACAGTACACAAATAATATTATTTCATCTCAGGCGAAGCTGTCGGGAACCGACTGTCCTTCAATGCGCCAAACTGAGATGCAACCTGCTCACTGCACGTATACCCCGTGACATCCAAGACAATGAGCAGGCCTGCCTTAAAAAGAATCAATGGTTAGACCACAGTGATGTGCATTGTCACATAGAAATTATTGTCTCCATTTAGTTACTTCCTTCATGAACAATTGCACATTGTAGATGCAGATGTAAATTATCATATTTCCCCATAGCGACCATTTGGACACGGAGTCTGCTCGATACTTCAACGAATTGGTCAGCTGAGATCTTTCACAACCGACGCCCGTTTCATTGGATGTCACTGTCACATCTGGTCTTGCATCTGCATGGTCTTGGTCTCATTACACTCATGAATGCCTGCAATATACAAGTAGCAGTGATCTTTAACCATAACCACCTATTTTTATTGCTTAAAAAGTACTACTGTCCCTCTATAAGGTAAAGCAAATACAAGTGAAAAGAAACAACACGTTGTGCAAATGTGCAAGTAAGAATTGATATTACTGTGTCTTAACTACTAACTATAGTTAACTAAAATGTAAGGATTGCGATTCTTCTGCTTGTAAACTGCTACGTGGTTGGATTGCTGACTCATGCTTACTTGCGAATGTAACAAGGCACGTGCACTATCCTCATGCATCCTTGACCTAAAAGGTTGGTGTTGGATTGTGCAGCTGACACTAAAAGTCTATTGCCTATACACTGTACAGTCCTACTCCTATAGACCTAAGTAATATGCGTTTCAGTGCGATCCAATGGCTGATCGGTAACGGAGCGGACGGTTGCCCTTCTCGACCTACTCTAATAATTACTAGTAACTACAGCAAAGCGACATATTCACCTATTTACAAAATATCAGTCGTTTTCTTACTGCTATTTTTGATGATTTACCTTTAATCCGTGATATTTATCAAAAGTACTCAGAAAACTAGTCTCGTGGGGAAACATACCTATAAATATTTCTTATCGCATGATTCGCATCTTACTATAATAGTGAACTGCCAGAACTCATACAATCCAATAGCAGTCGTTTTCTAGCCATGGGTTTTGATTTATTCCTTTAGGCTAGGCTGTACCGTGATGTTATTCAAAAGTACCGTACTCAAAAGAATAGTCCCATTGGAGAACATACCGCTAAAAAATTCTTATCTTATGCACTCCATCAGAGGTTGACTCCGTTTATAAATAATTCAATTCATATCGTTCAGATTCTTACACGTTACTGATTTCATTACGTAAATCCCAGGTGCAACAGTTCAATAGACGCATCTGTTCGAGAAGCCCTCTCTCGACAGAATGTCGTACTGAAGCCAACCGATCTGCTTTAGCTGGAAGAAGCTTTGGTGAATACGTCGAAGGTTGAAATTTTGGAAACGCACACCGTCGCACACAGTCACGGTTCGTCTCTATTAATAGGCTAACCTTTTCAAAACACTATTTTGTCTCAGGTTTTGTTTGATTCTTGGTTCTGTTTCGCTTTAACTAACCTGCTGTCGATACTACATGTAGCTGAAGTAGTATGTAGGCTACATGTAGGTCAGGGTTTTAAAAGAATTTTTTAGAAATGCGCAACCAGCAATTTTGATCTGGTGTGGGTTTGTTGGCGAATATTTCTCACGACCATTTTTAGTTGTTTGTCAGAAATGTTTAACTTAAAACACTTATGAACTTGACAAACTCACGAATATTATTTTCTAATCGGCCCTAGGAGTTGGTAGTTATATGGTCACTGTTGCTGCGTTTAAAATTTCAGACCAATCCTAAGTGTTTGGACCGAATTATGACACTTTTTGTAGGGTTCTACTTTCATCGGGACACCGTGTATATTAGATATACAGCAGAGCCTTATTTGCATTTTTGTCTGCATTTTCTATCCATGTTGTACGAATAATTATGTTAATAAGAGACGTTAGTAAGAGACAATGTCTAAGCTAATTAGCTAAATACTAAGGAAATGCCTTAAGGTGATGTCATGTGTGCCACATCATCCGAACAATAGACGAGTTTGTGGTAGGTTTAGGCCCTAGAGGCTACATTGGCCATGCGACCTTAGAGACTGGCTTTTTTTATGCGTCATGAGCAACTACAGTATCCGAACTAAGAACTGTTTAATAAGAGTCACACCAGAGCACTGTTAATTTCTGTGGACACTGTTCTGTCTTACTGATTTATGGTTTCAAGCTGTCTGTCTGTCGGTCTGCTTCTCTGACTTTATGATCTGTTAGCAAGGCAGTAGTTCAATTCTTTTGCCTAATATTCATCTTGAATCTCTATTGTCTTTCCTGAATCGATTTATGTTCTTGCACCCAGTGACAGTACTTAATGACCTTGCAGAATTCATTTGGTGTCTGGTGCCGTCTGGCCATTGTTCTTGAGTTAAATGTTTTTTGCATTGTTGTTTTCAAAAACACTCACAATAGACAATATTTCAATAATTAATTAATATCTCATGCATTATATCAGAGGTTCAACCAGTTTAGAAATAATTCAATTCATATCTTTTAAATTACCGTGTTTGTGTAGGCTAGGCTATATAAACCTTATAAATAATAGGTGTATCAGTGCAATATACGCATCCTTTGACAAAGCCCTCTGTCGACTAACGGACTCGAACCAACAGATCTGTTTGACTGGAAGAAGCCTTGGTGATAGCGAAGAAAGCTGAATATTTGAACAAATAGTCAGCAATGGTTCGTTAATCTTCATGATCATTTAAAACAAGATGTTTCGGTAGTTGATATTTTCAATCAGTAGCCTTTTCTTTAGGTTTGTCTTTTGTTATGCCCTAAGCACCAATAGTCGAAACCTGTTCTCCTTTGCCAAGCACCATTAGTTTTTGTTGATGATATTTGGAATTAAATACCATTTCGTCATAATGTCTGAGGCTACACGAGTAATACGTATGGAGGCAGTTTGTGGGAATATAACACAGAATGGGCATTTTGTAGCACATCGACTATAGGTGTGGAAAGTAAATTTCTGAAGAAATACAGTGATTTTCTTGTAGACTTTTCGAAGTTTTATATTGAGGGTCAAAGCTTGAAATAGGGTCTACGTTAGGCTAAGTAAAGGCGCAATAGAAATGTTATGGCTGCGATAGATACTAGCTATGTAGGGGGTCGTATGAAAGCGTAAGACGAGGCAAACAAGCGTAGAAAGCGCAAAAAGGGTTAAAAGAATAGCAAAAGGTATAAAAGGGTACAAAAGAGCCAAAACTGTATACCTGTACTGCAGGGTGCGGCACTGTATAACACTGGGCTCTTGGTCAATTAATCAACGCCAGAAATAGTTTTAAATAGTTTTTTTTGCATTTCTCCAGTTACATGTAGATATGCGAGAGCGCATTCAGCTATGTTGAACACCGACTGAAAGTAGAGGAACGAACCTTAGAAAGACGAATGCGAAGCGAATTTCAAGTCCAGCTGCAGTCAAAGCGAGAATATTGGGGATGTGTTGACGGAGACAGCATTGCACGACCACAGTTCGCGAGCATACAACTCGAACCCACAATCGGCGGGTTACGGGTCAATCACACAACCGAAAGGAGTCAAAGGACCACTGACCTTATAACCGTATAAGACATAATTAGATCTATGTTCTTTCTCTTCACAGATGAAGACATTCGGTTTCTTGTTGATCGCCAGCATTCTGCTCGCTCACTTCTTACATCCGTCGGCTGCAACTCCGGACAACGGTCAGTATTACGTAGATTACATTCTTGTAAAAAATTAATACGTACGATTGAAAGTTGCTATAACTCGCCCGATGGTCGTCGCTACTGTTTGATGGTCCGGTCGATGATCAACTGGTCAAACAGCTGCAATTCTTCAATCAAATTAGGCTACGGTTATCGATGTCATAAATACGGAAACGAAAAACGCGCTCCTCCAGTACATGTACCTGGTACTCCGGATCGAGGTCTGGACTGCTGGGCGCCCACAACTGCGGGTAATGAAGCCGCGTGTCTCCCGAGACAACTACTACGTCTACGGTCGTGTGTCCGTGAACAAGAAGGTCATTTTGAACACCATATATAGCTGAATTTCACTTCCATTCAGCTTTTCCGATGTTGGAAAGTGCCATTTTTCGGTGCTGCATTTTAAACACTTATGAACTTGACAAACTCACGAATATTTCTAATCGACTTTAGGTGTTGGTTGTAATATGTTGCCTTTAAAATTTCAGACATATCCCAAAATTAATGTTTGGACCGAATTACGACACTTTTTGTAGTGTTCTACTTTCATCGGGACACCGTGTATATTAGATAGGCTACAGTAGAGCCTTATTTGCATTTGTGTCAGCATTTTCTATCCATGAACGGAAGTTGCTGATGAAAAATAATCAAGCATCTATGCGATTGCACGTGCGAATGTATATTTGAATGTGTAACATGTTACATATGCAATTAGTCTATGCATGCAATTCATGCATGCATGAAATGTATTGAATTTGTACATGCTTTGCGTAGTGGAGGAGTTGCATACAAATAATGAGGAGTACAGTGGCTGATAGGTTGTGTGGACAGTAGATTATGCACTATATCGTGTGACTGCAATGACGACCGCAATAGCAGTTCAACAAAAATGTCGACACTATAATAATAATTATATACAGAGAATGTTACTGAATGTAAAGGTTGCCTTATTTATGTAGAACAAGAGATGGAAAAGAGAAAATCCGGCCTGTCGCAAACAACACAAAGGTTTCCATGCTAAACATTTATTATAATTACATTTGGATGAATAATAGTTAATAATCATAAAGTATTATCATTTTAGTAGTATTATTGCAAAGGTATTAAGAAATTAGAAAACTATGTCGCCACTGTTTGTAATAATTATCATTGCACAAACAGTAATATATGCTAATGCAGCAAATTTCATTGGACCCTATTTTCTGGCAACGTCTCAATCTGGATTCATTAATGTCGATGCAGTGTAATGTATGGACAACGACAATCAGCGAAGTCTCGGATGGTCAAGAATGTGAATTGATTGAATATCATTCATTGCCCTTCAGTCAATAAGTCAATAAATGATAGAGAAAATAATATATAGCCTATATATACTTCGTTTATTCAGGAAAAACTAAGTTGACGCACCGCAACTTTTTAGGCTACATGAAACAAAAAGTAGTTTAAAGAAGTAACTGGGCTAAAATAACGAGTGTCCGCAGAATTCAGGCAGGAAGCATGCATGGAACACCGTGAACGTGCTGACGCAGGCTCCACCTTCCTGGAAGCGCCATAGAGGAAGAAACCTAGAATCGCCTGGCTCAGGATGATGGATGAAGACTTTGCATGGCTGCATTTAGATCTAGACGTGGCCACCACTGTGGCTGAAGATAGGACACTTAAGAGAAATTTAATCAACTCATTGGGCAACGCTCCCATTGGTGGAGTTGGCGACGAATGATATTGATGATGATGATGAATGCGCTGGTAGGACACTGCAAACGAATACATTCATGGGCAAAAGATAAGGTACCGAAAAACAGATTAATTTATTCTTACCCATGAGCTGATGATCATTACCATGACTACGGATGGTATGGCGACAACGATGACAACGATAATGTTGTTGCTATTGTTGGGGGTGTGATGATGACTGATGAAGATAGTGATAATGATTCTGGCAACGCTGCCGATGATGATTATGACGGTAATGAATTTTCAAATTTATTTCGAGTAATTGTATATAGCGCCCCACAGCAAACCGACTCAGGGGCGGTCTCAGTGCAACCAAGGTAATTTAAACAACTCCAGGGGAGTTGACAGGGCGCGGAAGAATTAAAATGTACCAATAGATAACAGGCGTAACCATAAAAAGAGACCATTTCAAAAGAAAACGAAACTAACAAATAGTCTACACGTAATTATGAAGATGATCATGCTGATCTTGTTCACGTATTAATATTCTCTATTTCACTGTAATTAATTTAATATTAATGGAACTTGTTTAATAATAATTATTGTTGTCGACGATGGTAATTTGTTTTGTCTACATTTAAGTAGGTCTAGTCTAAGCACACGGCTGTACCCATTCTAAATTAGACTAATAATTACTTTTTCGATTTAATTTTTCCAAGTTCATGTCCTGGACATAAAGAACTCTGTGACAGTGCTGACTCCGGTTATACTCGGTGCTGTCTAGGATTGTACTGCAAAAACTGTACTGGTACGCCAGAGGACTTTAGGTGCTACTGCGCAAGACAGGTAAAATAATTCCAATTATTAAACAATTAACATTGTCCGTCTTAGACGACTCACGGTATACGTGGCATGTACGCAAGTATGCTATACATGATTGTATATGTATTATGCAAGCACATTTGTTTGGGGCAATATTTGTGTGCATGCATGCATGTAAGTGTATATGTAGGCCTAAGTATGAATGTAAGTTTGTTGGCATTATGTGTATAACACTGTGTATGCACATAGATATGTATTCAAGTATTGTCTGTATGTATAAATAAATATATATGTATGTATGCGAGTATGCATGGATAATTGCTAGTGTTTATTATGCATGTATGTAAGTATACATGTACATGTATGTTTGTAAGTATGTATGTATGTGTGTGTGTATGTATGTATGTATGTATGTATGTATGTATGTATGTATGTATGTATGTATGTATGTGTGTATGTATGTATGTATGTATGTATGTATGTATGTATGTATGAATGTATGTATGTATGTATGTATGTATGTATGTATGTATGCATGTATGTAATGTATGCATGTATGCATGTATTTGTGCATGTGTAGGCTACTTGAAAATGTATCATGTTTGTGCACGAATGTATGTAATGGCAGGTCGTTAATAAATATTAAAAATAAGAGTGGACTAAGAATTGATCCTTGTGGTACACCAAATAGAATGGGCAAAGAGTTTGAAAGGAAACCATTACATATAACTCGTTGATAGCGATTCGTAAGATAATTAGTTAACCAATGTTTGTGCATGAATGTATGTAATGTATTGAATTTATAGGCCTATATGCTGCGCTGTACGTAGAGGAATAGATCTATACTTAAAATTAGATGAGTGCAGCGGCTGAAAGGCTCTGATGACTCCAGTGAAAGCGACGCTCGATATCGCATGAAAACCAAAAAGACCCGCTTAGCCGTACAACATTTCCTACTCCAGTCTGACCACAATAACGAGAAATGCTGTCACAATTAGAACGATGTGATGTTTTTGACACTTGTGGAAATTTATTGTTCTGACGTTGGAACTTGCAATTGCGGTCTGCAACTGGTAGGCTACGATGAAGAAATACCTTTTTTTCTTTACCTTGTGATCCGTCGTTATGACGAGAGGCGCTTTATTATGCATGACACATCCATTGCCCATAGCGTTGTAGGGGAGGGTGGGGCAAAACGCCCATGGGAGCTAAGATGCCCATAGGGGCTATTTCAGAATCCAAATTTTAGTTAGAACCGTTTAGTTTTATGTATTTCCTGTTGAAAGACATCGTACTTTCGTTTTCCCTGTCACCAGGTCACTCGTTATCAAGAAAATTGGAATTTTGCGAAAACTGATGTAAGGGTTTCCATTTTTCATTAATTCGTGTAAATTATATGGTTTAACTGCTGCCTAAAGATGCATGCTTTGTTGGATTCATACTTATTTAGGTATGTTACAGTGAAGTTGAATCTATCATTAAAGTAGACGTTTTAGGCCTATTGTAAAATGCCCAGGGTATGGGCATTTTGCCCCCTAGGTGGGGCAAAACGCCCCTTTTGGACCAAACACTTTCAGACAATTCTTTGCCTAAATTTCGATCCATTTAAGTTTTTTTAATAAGTGATATTGTAGCTTAATTAAGTGCAGATGTTTATGATGATAAAAAAATAAATTAACATCAAAATGTTAATGTGTTTTGCTCTCTACACCCAGTTTTTCTTTAAGGTGGGCGTTTTGCCCCACCCTCCCCTACTACATTATGTTATAATAATTATTAACTGCAGACAATGCAGACTATACAGGTCTATACTTGAACTCTTCTGTAGGCTACGTTTGGACATTGTTCGAAATACTTCATGTAACCTTTTTTGTTGCTGTTCCGATTGAAAAACTGAAAAAGAATTAGGCCTAATGCAATCAGAACATTGCACTGAAAAACATGGCTGTAAAACGGTTTTCTGAAGGTAAAATGTTTATTTGTTTATATTGTAGTGACTGAAGTGAATTTCAGACAGTAGTAGGCGAATTTGCTCCGAAGAATCGACCAATGAGTGCGGATCAGTTCGGATGAAGCAGGATCTGAATCGGAACTGAGCATAACTGTTGACACTGAATCTGAGTGCTCTACCTAATCGCTTTTCACATTAAACGAGCAAACATATAAATTGATGAAACAACTAATTTGTTCATTTCATTTAAATATTACCCACCTCATCTTCCTCATGTGTCGATGTGATCGTCGTCGTCGTTATCATCATCGTCGTCGTAATCGTCATTATTGTAGTCTCTACCATGATAAATAAGATAATTCAGCGCATGGTTGTGAAGATCCAGCGGTTTATTTGATGACACTCGATGCTACTTCTAACGACACTGAATCTCAACGTTCAGATTCTGATTAAGACGCTTCCCAACTTTTAAATGTGTTTCGGGTCACATTTTTAATTATAGCAATAAAATTGCCAATAATGATAATGATGACTTTGATAATAATGCCGCTACTACTACTGCTTTGTGGGGCGCGGTGGTGTAATGGTGGCGTCGCTGCCTTGAAGCCGGAAGGTTCGAGGTTCGAATCCACCTCGTCGCGTAGGGTCCTTGGGCAAGTCCTTCACTCGCAATTGCTCAGCGCTTCGGCGTGAAACTCCGATGCAGTGTCCGCGCTGTAGTCGGGAGCGCCTCTGAGTAGCGGTTGAGGGCTGGAAGAGGCGCTATAAGAAGTGCGCATACAAACAAACAAACTGCTACTGCTACTGCTACTACCACTACCACCACCACCACCACCCCCACCACCACCACCGCCGTCGCCACCACCACCACCACCACCACTCCACTACCACTACCACTACCACTACCACTACCACTACCACAACCACTACCACTACCACTACCACTACCACTACCACTACCACTACTACTACTGCTACTACTACTAATTATGATGATGATGATGATAATAATAATAATAATAATAATAATAATAATAATAATAATAATAATAATAATAATAATAATAATAATAAAATAGTAGTAGTAGTAGTAGTGGTAGTAGTAAATAATAAAAATAATAGTAATTATAATGGGCAAACGTAGTCCACTAATAATTGCCAATTAAAATCAAAAGGTTCTTCAGTCTTCGTAGAACTCGTCCATTCCAATGAAATTATTGTGCAGAAGGTTCTCCCGTTACAAACCACCCCCCCACCCCTGAAGAAGAGAACAACAATCTCATCATGAACCAGCAACGGTCATCCTCATTGTGAGTAGTGGTGTGAATACCGATTCGAACACATACAGACGGACAAGACAACATCATCAATAGTTCATCCAGCAACGGTCATCTGCATTGTAGTTATGTTTCCAATGCTGTTATCGTCGTTTCCATCGTTTCTTTTCCGACATCTTCCGCTGCAGATTTCATTGCGCAGATACTTCTTCACTGGATCCAAGTTGGCGGCGTAGATGAATGGATTGAGACAGATGTTCAAGAAGGCGACGAAGACCGTTATATAGCGCCAACTGCTTCTGTATATTGAGAAGATGTTGAGGTTGAATAGGAAGAAATATACACGATTTGGAATCCAGCAGAGAACGAAACAGATTGAAATGATGAGGAAAGTCTTTACGACGCTCATCTGCGCTCGAAAGACCTTCTCCTGAGCAGCGCTCATCTGGGCGTTGTTGAAGTTGGCTGCAAATATATTTCATGTGGACCAATATTATTGATATTTTGGACATGCACAAGCTTAAGTAGATTATATAGCAGTTGTTTCACCGCTGATAATTTCACTTCAATAATATGTATATCTTTCTATCCATCTATCCATCCGTCTGTCTGGGCGGCCGTCCGTCCGTTCGTACGTCTATCCATCATTTCATCCATCCAACCATCCATCCATCTATCCATTTATCTTTCTTTCTTTAATACTATCTGTAGAATAGATATATAATTATATATAGGTGACCGACTGTGTCAAATGCTTTGACAACGACAGCTATAGAAAATTCATTGTTACGCTGTTAAAACTCAATGTCTATTCTGAGTTCTTCTTCCATTATTCCTAGGCTATTCTTCGTTTTAATATAATTATTTTTAATTTGACTGAAATTTTGACTAATACGATTCTATTGACGGGTGATAACTGAGAACGAAATACTATAATTATTCAATGCTTAAACGACGAGAACTAACCAATACTACTCGTCATAATTATAAGTGTTAAAGTAGAAAGGAATGATAGAAGAAGAACCCAGATTAGGCATTAACTTTTAACAGCGTAACAATGAATTTTCTATGGCTGTTGTTGTCAAAGCCTTTGACACGGTCGGTCACAATTTTGATGAACTTGAGAGTATTGCGATCCGGGCTCTTAATCTATGTTGTGAGCCATCTCACAAATATATAGCCTACAACAGCATGCTGCATATCAAGAGCGCTTATCAGAATTTGGCTTAAACAAATTTGCCGTTCCCCAGTCATGATCTATTCTAGGTCCTCTGATCCTTTTCTTATTTGCCAATGACCATCCCGATGCTTTTTCAAAAGCAACAAATTATTATTATCATTGAATTAAAGAGTAATTTTACACACTCATACAAACATACATTTTAACACCCACAAACATGCATGCAAATGCGAACTCAAAACCCATACAAACATAGTGATGTTAATGCTATAGAGATATCAAATAGTAATTACACCCAATTCACTGACCTGGATTAATCTTTCTTCCTGCTACGAGAACACAAAGTATTCTCGAGTAACAGTAAACAAATACAACAAGCGGAATGAGAAAGTTCATAGCGAAATTCCACGTGGCATAACACGACCGATCCAACTGTGTATCCCACTGACTAAATTCGCTGCAGTTTCCGTCCACAACTTCCGATGTCACCATTGAAACAACGACGATTATAACTGCCTCAAAGTTCAACCATGTTAAACCGATGGCCACGTTATACATCCAGGCACGAATGTATTTCCGATGAAACACTGAATGTACAATCGTAACGTACCTTTCGATAGTCAAGACGACGAGATTGGCAACAGAACTATTCAGCATGGCCCACAAAGGGGTTTCACTCCAAATGATCTTACATAGGAGGGATCCGGCAACACCTGTGTAATCGAACGACGGGAATTTCATGGCATAAATTAAGATGAGTGTTAGACTAGAGACGAAGTCGAGTATCATCTGGTTGAGTACGATTTTCGTGCCGCCGACGCGCGCCTTCGATTTAGCCAAAGCGTAGAACATGAGACCGTTAGCGGTTGCTCCAACAAAGCCAATTCCAATGACCGAGGCCCAGAAAGAAGTGGACATCGCCATCGCATTTGAAGCAACACACAGTACCAGCGACTTTTATAGACTACGAGTGACCTACAGCAAATGAAACAGTTGCATGTACTTACGCATGAAATGTCTCTCAAAACGTGTGCAGTAGCTCATTACCGTTAATCTCATCTGTGACATTGATTCATGCTTAGTCGTTAGGTGGTAGAGCTAACTATATATATGATCAACAGTAAACTAAGAGGTTTGATAATAATAATAATAATAATTATAATAATGATGATAATAATTATAATAATAATAATAATAATAATAATAATAATAATAATAATAATAATAATAATAATAGTAATAATAATTATATAGTTCTTGGACCAGGTCCAAGAAACATAGTTGCAACTATTTCTCTTCGGAATTGATGTTAGAATAGGAACTTGTCTGTTTTGTAATAAAGGAAGTTGTTTATATAATAATAATAATAATAATAATAATAATAATAATAATAATAATAATAATATTAATAACAAATAATACTACTAATAATAATAACAATAATAATAATAAATAAACAAATAACTGATAATGAATGATAATAATTATTGTGATAGGAATGATAATCCTAATAATAAAAGCAAATGATTTTAACTAGCCATCGTTTTAATTAGCATAATCATGAAAATGTAAATTATCGAGATCGTGTATAGCTTTCGACGTTATACAACACATGGCTCGCATGAATAATATCAACCAGAATCGACATCCAATGTGAGCATGACTATAATGCTTTAGCTGTAATAATAAATCAGACTTATGAAGCACCTGAGTCAGATCTTCTTGGCTAAAAGTAACAGCTAAAACACACGCTATCATAAAATCGACGTCAACGCTAGAGGCATTCAGTACACATCCCACTATCACGCTACATTGACATTTAGACAGATAATGCGCAAAATTAATGTCGTCTGAATCGGAAATCTATCCATCTGCAAACGTCTGCAATAATTCATCTTGATACAGACGTCAAATGTGATTAAGATCTATGCGATGAGTTAAATTTTACGATTGAGAGACATTCATTAATTCAATCTATGGATTTATATAGCGCCCTTCAAGAAAGCTACTCAGAAGCGCTCCTAGCCCAGCCACGGCTATATAAAAAGGCTTTGCATTTTAATCTTATGAAACAAAATTTGACTGGTATAGTCTACATGTAGCTTTGACGAGAGGTCATTCCATATTATCATAACACTGTTTCTCTCGAAGTCGATCACACGTAATCGACCAAGTGTAGGCAATTATTTCAAAGCGAACACCAGCGTTACACAACAGACTAAATTTAGTGTAATTTTATTCATTGTGAGTTTCATATTACTGATTGAAGATTTAGATTTAACCGAAACACACACGTTAGCGGCTGCTTCAATGCCTATCATGCAGCGACGCCTGAAAAGAGCGACCAACGACCAACGTGGCAGCAATAGTCGCAACAATTCAATAGTAGCACCAATACAATAGTAACAACAATTTAATAGTAGCATAATACAATAGTAACACCATCACACTAGTAGCAGCAATTCAATAGTAACACCAATACAATAGTAACAATGATAGCGTTTGTTTTTGAATCGACAGAAGAAAGTAGAGGATGCTTACGTTGTATATAACATTTTTGGGGCGCGGTGGTGTAGTGGTGGCGTCGTTGCTTTGAAGCCGGAAGGTTGGAGGTTCGAATCCCCTCAAATCGCCGAATAGGGACCTTGGGCAAGTCCTTCACTCGCAATTGCTCAACGCTTCGGCGTGAAACTCCGATGCAGTGTCCGCTCTGCAGTCGAGAGCGCCTCTGAGTAGAGTGCTTGAAGGGGCGCTATAACAGGTGCACATTCAAACATATGAATCCTGCAATACTAATCTACGAGACCCATGACTGAAGGACAGTGGCGGCGCTAGGGGGGGCTGGGGGGGCTAAGCTCCCCTACAGGAGGCTAAGCCCCCCCTAAAAAAAATGGCCATTTTAATTATTTTACATAGAAAATCCACGATTTTTGGTCGATGACTAAAAAAAAAAAAAAAAAAAAAAAAAAAAAAAAAAAGGTCGTCAGAAATTTTGGCGGCGAAAATGGAAAATTTTAAATTTTCATGAGATTTTGGTCGATGACTAAAAAAAAAAAAAAAAAAAAAAAAAAAAAAAAAAGGTCGTCAGAAATTTTGGCGGCGAAAATGGAAAATTTTCATGAGATTTTGGTCGATGACTAAAAAAAAAAAAAAAAAAAAAAAAAAAGGTCGTCAGAAGTTTTGGCGGCGAAAATGGAAAATTTTTCCGCGGGCTTCAGCCCCTCCGAAACTGAAATCCTGGCGCCGCCACTGCTGAAGGAGCGAATAAAGAAAATCGCTTGGCTCTAATGCTTCAAGGAAAGACTGGTGAACATAGAACGCAACTTTACTATAGGCTTTAAATTTTTAATGATAATATTATGGTACCCGAGACATCTTGTTTGATAAAATCATATATGAATCTATGTAAGCAACTAAGCATACAGTCATACATGTCGATGTATGCATACTATATGCAAGCAGCCTATAGATAGGTAAGCACTAGGCATGCATGTCTGACTGCATGTACAACCGTCAACACTCATCCTCTCACTCACCCATCCACCATCCACACTCAAATGCACCCACACGCACAATGTCTAATCTCAGGTGAAGTTGTCGGCAATACGCCTCTCCTTTAATGCGTCAACCTGAGATACAACCTGCTACTCTCAGTTAGCCCATGGCGTCTAGGACAACGCGTACCTTAAAAACGATTCAATCGCTCATCCATATTCACTCATTCATTCATTCACTCATTCATTCATTCATTCAGAGCATTTATATAGCGCCCCTTCAAGAAACTACTCAGAGGCGCAATTGATGTGCGTTGCTCCATAAAAAATTGTCTCCATTTACTTACTTCTTGCAAGCATTCGATATACTCAATTATCGTTGTAGATTTAGTTGTAGATTTTCACGTTTTTCTATGACTTATGGCGACCAGTTGGTCACAGTGCCTGCTCGATTTCAAGAAATTGGTCGTGTGAGGTCTTCCACAACCGAGGTCCGTTTGAATGGATGTCAGTGTCACATCTGGTAGACCCCTGTTGGTCTTATTACACTGATGAATGTGTGCAATTGTACTGCAATATACGAATAGCAGTGACCTTTAACCATAACCGCCGTTTGTATTGCTTAAAAACTAACAACGGAACATTTCTGTGCACTCAATATAGGTAGGCGAGCCTGGCGAGGTAACAAGAAGCAAAGCGAGGACCTTAAGGGTCGACTGTCACGCTATGAGGTTACTCAAGTACATGTGAAAAGAAACAACAGGTTGTGCGAATAATTATGTTAATAAGAGAAAATGTCTTAGCAATTAGCTATATACTAAGGAAATGTCTTAAGGTGATGTCATGTGTGCCACATCATCTGACCAATAGACGAGTTCGTGGTAGGCTTAGGACCTAGAGACAACATTGGCCATGCGACCTTAGAGACTGGCTTTTCATGCGTCATGAGCAACTATACAGTATACAGTATGCGAGCTAAGAACTGCATTTAATATTAGTCACACGAGAGCAGCTGTCTGTATGACTGATTTATGGTTTCCAGCTGTCTGTCGGTCGGTTTCTCTGACTTTATGATCTCTTAACTTAACCAGGCAGTAGTTCAAATGTTTTGCTTAATATTCATCTTGGACCTCTATTGTCTTTCCTGAATCGATTTATGTTCTTGCACACAGCCCAGTGACAGTAATGACCTTGCAAAATTCATTTGGTGTCTGGTGCCATCTGGCTATTGTTCTTGAGTTACATGTGTTTTTATGCGTTGTTGTTTTTAAAAAAAACTAATCAATGGCGTGTTTGCTATTATACCTAACACGTAGACTATATACATGCAATAGGCCTACAATTAATTGTGAAGATGAATTAAAGTGTTATAACTGCAGTGATTTCTCAGTCGAAATTTAAAATCCACCACGTTGGATACTTTTCCACTTATTATTAGAGAGCCCATAGGGCCTACTAAAAAAACGGTGTCATGACATCATAGAGTTTTCGTTCTAGCATTTTCATGGGCGGAGTAATGGGGGACGCTAGGCACAAATGCCCCCGTCAACTTTTACGAGGTTTCTAGGCTGGCATAAGTCAACTGTGAAGGTTTCATATATGTTTCATATATTTAATCATGAAAATACGCATACCTGCAGCTAAAGATATCAAGTTGCAATTTAGTAAAACTCATTGTCTGCTATAATTATCATGAAAATTTTCAAATAATCAAAGAAAACTGGCAAATTTATTGTTTTCGAGGCTCGGTTTTAGACAGCAGCAACCCCAGCGATGCTGTATTTTTGCTAGACTGATTTTCTTTCCATATTAAATCTGATAGCAATTGACATTAAACAGCTTTTTGTTAAATAGGAGGATGGTAAATAGCCAAAACATTTATCATCTTACTACTTAACTAGTGGAACACATGGCAGTGTGTAATGTCATGAAGTTCCGCGTAGCTGTTGAATATAGTAGCCTATTCCCAGCACTTTCAATTTCCACATCCAGTTTATAAGCAACATCTGGAGCGTAGTGTAACAGAAGTGTCAACATTTTCTGGATGTGAACGAGATGCTGTATGTATGTAGGCCTATGTGCTGATGTTATGATCCATCTCATCAAGTCTCCACGTGTCTGTTGCTGTGGTCGATAGCCTATGGCTGAGCGATGTTCTCAAATATCTTTTGGACAGTGATGACTTTCTTGCAGTGCTCAGTGTTTCGATGCCATGGCAATTAGGAGTGTTCCTGGCCTCGTATCCATGACCTTGGAATTCGTCCATTGCTGGCTCAAGGTCATTGAAAAGGAGATGAGTGCCTGCCTGTGATCCACATGGAACTGGATGGACTTTACTTTACTTAGGCCCTACCACTGGAAAAGAAATTTAGCCACTGGCTTTCAAAATGAACGAATGAAAAAGAAGAATAAATCAAACAAGTCGTGGGTCTAGTGCTCAGCAGATTCTGTTTATTCAGAACTGTCTTATAAATAGTTTAAAACCAATTATAAAAATTCTTTTTTGTGATTGTCCGCCTGGATTGATGGAAACGCACCCTACAGTAGGAGCAGTCTATGATTAAAGGCCAATAGATTCCCATACATAATGCATGTGCCCTCCGAATATCAAAATAGGCTTAATGAGCTATAACGACATAATTATACAAAACAACATTAACATAATCATATGAAACAACAAGGCATTCACGAAATAATGTTATTTCAAGCAAGAATGACTGAAAGCTGTCAGAGAATCTAGGCCTATTCATTGCTAAGTCTAATACCTTTGTGATTTTAGTTGGCGCCATAAAATTTTCCGTCAAACTGCCGCGGAACCCCTGGACGACGTCTGCGGAATCTTGGGTTCCGCGAAACCCCTGTTGAAAATCACTGGGCTAATGCAACGTGACGTGTGTTGCCTCATAAAAATTGTCTCCATGTATATGCAGTCAACATATCTTCGTAGATTTAGTTGGAGATTCTGACGTTTTTCTATGACTTATGGCGACCAGCTTACATAGGCGCACGAGGCGGGGGTCCAGAGGGGCAATTACCCCCCCAATTTTGGGCAAAATTGGTTTTCGGGCAAGCAGACACGGGAAATGACTTAAAAAAGGTCATCAACTTTTCGGGCAATTTCGGGCAAGTGTGTTTTTCAGGCAAGCAGACCGTTAAATGACCAAAAAAGGTCATCAACTTTTTCCGGGAGAAAGTTTATTTTCCACGAGATTTCAGGATTTTTTTCGGGCAGAAGTTAAATCTTTGCCCCCCCCCCACTGCTGAAACTTCCCGTACGCCTATGCCAGCTTGTCACAGTCCCTGCTTGATTTCAACGAATTGTTGGTCGGGTGAGATCTTTCACAACCGATGTCCGTTTGAATAGGCCTATATTTCACTGTCACCTTGGTAGACCTCACTTGGTCTTGTTACGCTGACGACTGTCTGCAATATAAACTAGCAGTGACCTTTAGGTTTGACCAACCCTTTTATTGCTTAAAAGTAACAATAACAGAACATTTCTGTGCACTCAATAGGTATACGAGGTAACAAGAAGCAAAGAGAGGACCTTAAGAAAAGACTGTCATGCTATGAGGGTCACCCAAGTAGGCCTACATGTGGAAAGAAACAACAGGTTGTGCTAATAATTATGTTAATAAGAGACAATAAAATTATGTCTTAACTAATTAGCTAAATACTAAGGAAATGTCTTAAGATGATGTCATGTGTGCCACATCATCTGACCAATTATTATAGACGAGTTCGTGGTAGGCTTAGGACCTAGAGACAACATTGGCCATGCGACCATAGAGACTGGCTTTTCATGCGTCCTGAGCAACTACAGTCTGCGAACTAAGAACTGTATTTAATATGAGTCACACCAGAGCAGCTGTCTGTATGACTGATTTCTGGTGTCCAGCTGTCTGTCGGTCTGTTTCTCTGACTTTATGATCCAGCAAGGCAGTAGTTCAATTTCTTTCTTTCCATTCATCTCGGATCTCTATTGTCTTTCCGGAATTCATTTTTGTTCCTGCACCCAGTGACTGTAATGAGTCTAATGACCTTGCAGAATTCATTTGGTGTCTGGTGCCATCTGGCTATTGATCTTGATTTACATGTTTCATGCGTTGTTGTTTTCAAAAGTACCCTCAATAGACAACATTATAAATATATAATTCATATATCATGCATTATATTAGAAGTTCCATCAGTTTAGAAACAATTAAATTCATATCGTTTAAGTTACCGTGTTCGTGTAGGCCTAGGCTATATTATTATAAACCTTACAGGTGCATCAGTGCAATTGAGGCTACGAACCATTTGGCAAAGACCTCTGTCGATTAACGGTCTCAAACCAGATCTGTTTGACTGGAAGAAGCCTTGGTGAAAGCGAAGACGGCTGAATATTTGAACAAATAGTCGGCAATGGTTCGTTAATCTTTATGATCATTTAAAACAGGATTTTTTCGGTAGTTGATTTCAATCAGTAGCCTTTTCTTTAGGTTTAACTTTTGTTCTGCCCTAAGCGACAACAGTCGAAACCTGTTCTCATTTGCCAGAAACCATTAGTTTCTGTTGATGATTTATGGAATTAAATACCATTTCGTCATATTATGTCTGGGGCTACACCTGTAATAGCCTATAACACTGGACTCTTGGTCAATTAATCAACGCAAAAAATGGTTTTAGAATTTCCTTCTATAATATCGGCATTTTTCCAGCGAGGGTCAGGGTTATACCAGAGCTGTCTATTGTCTAAGCCATTTCTCTAAGCTTAAGCCGTGACTAAGTAAGTAAGGAAGCAAGTAAGTAGGTAAGTAAGTATAGCCTTTATTTTGCAAACGCACAAAGGGACATCGAGAAATAATGTAAAATAACACATAATGTAGGCCTAGTAATAAAAATAAAAATTAGTGTAAAGCAAATGTTAATAAGTGTGAAGAATTCTAGTAATAAAACAATTTCTTGTGAGGTGGCCAAAATGCGGGATATAAAGGTTGTGTGAACCACACTGAACGTGGAAACAAATAGTAGGCCTATTGCGTTCCATGGGCTTTAGTAGGGTGAGCCTTTCAGAAGCGTTCAAAGTGCGCAAGGCCCCGCGAGAAAAAGCAGGTTTTATAACAGACAAGAAAACGAAAAAATGCCCGACAGAATTATTGTAGAGCGAACCGAAGGAGAAAGCCCATTCCAAAGAGAAGGAGCAATTAAGTCAAATGATCGAGACTGAGCCACAGCAGTGCTGTTATAGAGCCACAAACCAAGAGGTAAAGTCTGCTGGATGAACTAAGTGGACGGTTGGAGGAAGCTGAGTGAGACCGAAGTATAACACCAGCCAGATATTTGGTGCAAGACCCCGCGCTGGGCCTTAAGGATCAGAGTGAGGATCTTAAATTGCATGCGAGCACGAAAAGGAAGCCGATGAAGTTCATAAAGCACACAGTTAGATATGCGAGAGTGCCTTCAGCTATTTTGAGCACCGACTGAAAAGTAGAGGAACGAACCTTAGAAATGCATGCGAAGCGAATTTCAGCTGCAGTCAATGCGAGAATATTATGGATGTGTTGACGGAGACAGCATTGCACGACCACCTTTCGCGAGCATACAACTCGAACACACAATCGGTGGGTTACGGATCAATGGCACAACCGGAAGGACCACTGACCATAAAATTATACCCGTATAAGACATAAGATGTTCTTTCTCATAACAGATGAAGACATTCGGTTTCTTGTTGATCGCCAGCATTCTGATCGCTCACTCCTTCCATTCATCGGCTGCTCCGTACGGCGGTGAGTTTAACGTACATGTATATACATTATACAGGGTTGGCCAAAAAACCGTCTGAGGTTTTATTCCAAATCTTGGCCAAAAGTAAGAATTAATAAAGACCACTTTACATGCTCATTTTTGTACGTTTGTTTCTTGATGAAAAGTTCTTATAGGCCTAATATAGGGTTAACATCAATAGACCTGGATGAATGGTCCGTTTATGAACAGTGCCTTTATGAATCGTCCTTTGATGAACAGTCCTATAGAACCCACATTAGCTATTTTCTTATAATGTATGCCACTGCTGTACAACCTTTTTGGCACCATGGGCCGCAGTCCCGCAGAAGCAAGAATTCTGAAGCTGAGGACCGCAACAGTAAACTCAAAAGCAGCGCTAATTTTTTTGATAATTATTAACTCTCTAATGTGTAAGGAATAATGGAAATGATTTATAGCCTGTTTACACATGCCATGTTTGACATGCTCCATAATATTTTAACACCAAAAAGTATAAGAGGGCTTTGATCACCCACTTGCACTTAGTTCATTTTCAGTTCATCGCCCAGTCAAAGATTTGTTGGCTCAACTCTACTTAAAGGCTGAGCATAATAAATTTCCATTATCCTGCTCTGGCTATTATAAAGAATCGTCGTCAAAGCCAGAGTCTTCGGTTTAAGGGGCAGTCATTGTCGTCGGTCGTGGAAAAGCCGAAGACATCTCCATTTGTCGGCCCTAGAGACTTTTCAATATTACCTTCAAACGCTTAGGACTATAATTATAGCGTGACTATCTCTGAAGGGGAACGACCAAAACCACAGGAAACGTGCTGAAACTCTGTAGACATCTCAGCAACAGACTTCGAGAGAACGGTTTGTGACGGACTGCTTAGTTGAGTATAGGAATTAGAGTTGTTAAAGCCAGAAGTCGTGTGTCAATCAATAATTGTTTGACTACAGGGACCTAATCCCAGAAGGAAAAGAAGATATTAGGACCTAGTTGTCGTATTGACCTCCATGCAGGTATATGCCTATATCTAGCTGTCAAAACCACGGCAACTGTTACAATAAATTATCAATAAAAATAAACGTTGTTTCGTTGAAGTCGACCACTGACTTTGTCCTTTACGTCATTTTACACTAAGTGCAAAATTGGCCCGCGGGTCGCAGGTTGGACAGCACTGATGTATGCCATGTATACGCGGCCCTGGCATGGTGATAATTTACGTAGCAGCATTAACGCGGTAGGCCTATCTTGCGTGCCGTATTGGACCGTTTGATTCGATAGCACTATCTGCCTGAGGACAGTTACTTTCGAGGAGTTAGGCCTATGTGGAACGGCCAACTGGCGCTCTTTGCAGCTCTGCTGCTTGATCAAGGACATGTGTTGAACCCACTACTCCCACCATTGAGGGTCCCAGCCTTATTCCATTAGGTAAAGACTGCACAATCAAAAGATAAAGGGTAGACAACCAAACCAGGATATCATTTTTAATGAGGATGCTTTATGCTATTTAAAATATTATGTCATGCATTGTAAATCAAAGTGCAGTGTAAATAATTCGAAAATAATAAGAACATAATATTTATAATGGATTTAGGATGTTGTGTGCTATTTTAGTGCATTTGACTAATTATTGGCTATAATGCACGTTTACCATACTTCGTCTGTGCTCCACAATGCGAACTGCAATTGTACATTAACATTTCTTATCTTATCTTCATCGATAGGCCTACATCCTACATAGCTTGAAACCTTTGAACTGTTTACATGCCAATCTGTTAACCTATCATTTTTGAACATTTTATGATTATATAATCAAGTTCTTGTAGGTATCTGATTGAAATAAATGGAGCAATATCTGAATGAACTATAGGCCTATAATACTCGGTGGCATTCTCACACAAGGGTTTGGGGTGGTTTGAACCACCTCAATCCGAAAAACTGACCAACGCTCAATGTTCAAATTCATTGAGTTTCATGTGAGAGAATTTTTTAGGGTGGGGGGAGGAAGAGGCAAGCAAAGCTTGTAAATAATGCCAAATGTCTAGAAACCCTGCCTTAGCCATTCCACATTTTAAGGGCTTCTACGCCCCTGTTTATAAGTCGTGGATGTGATGCAGGGAGTTGGGTGAGTCAAATGGTAGCGATGTTCTGATGGTGCTTAACCCTACACTCCACTGGGCGATACAAGCGTTGGTCAGTTTTTCGGATTGAGGTGGTTCAAACCACCCCAAACCCTTGTGTGAGAATGCCACCGAGTATTATAGGCCTATAGTTCATTCAGATATTGCCCTTACTAAACAAGGTTCATAGTAGCCGTTCAATAATAATGTTACCGCTTAGCAAATAGTATGCTATATATTGTATGGTGAACGCAACTGAATACAAAGATTGCTTGTTTATGCAGATCAATGGTTGGAAAAGAGAATGATACAATCCGACATGTGGCAAAGAGCAAAAAGGTTTCTAGATTGTACACATTAAATCAATAATTAACGAATAATAATTAGTTGTTAGGCTAATTGAAATCAGTATTAGTCCCATTGATACTAATATTTTAGGGTAAAAGTAGGCCTACAGACAAATGCGAAAACTTATAAAAATGATCTTCCCACCGTTTGCAATATTTTAGACGCATAAAGATATAAAAATGCACAAAGAACACTATTGACACTTATGGGGCGCGGTGGTGTAGACCAGTGGCGTAGCCAGGAATTTTTCATCGGAAGGGGGGGGGGTTTGCCTGGCCATATCCTTTCTGAAACAAACCCAACAGTATTACAGCAAATAAAAAGGGAATAAAGTAACAAAGGGAATAAAGTCAGAAAAACAATTGTTACTACAAGCAATTGTTTTTTTTCTTATATAAGTGAATAAATAACCTTTAAAAAACTTTTTCCCTAGGCCAATTGGGGGTTTTAATCTCGAAATTCCCCTTAATTGGCTACGCCACTGGTGTAGAATGTACAGAGTATCTTCGTTGCCTCGCAGCTGGAGGGTGCAGATTCGAATCATCCTTAAGCCGCCGCGTGGGGACCTTGGGCAAGTCCTTCACTCGCAATCATTCAGCGCTTCGGCTTGAAACTCCGATGCAGTGTCCGCGCTGTAGTCGGGTGAGCTTCTGAGTAGGATCTTGAAGGAGCGCTTTAAAACTTGTAGTGCACACAAATATCATTAGTGCAGTATATAAGACCTGACGATGGGCACTATTTACTGGCTGTGATTCACTCGAAATTCATTAATATTGATAGCATAAATATGAGTATAAGTAAATAAGTAAGTACACTAGTATAGTCTTAAATAGAGCATTTGCATAGACACACAGTGTGACAACAGTTATGCCTAAACAATGATAGAATGAAACAAGACCTCGATGAAAATGATGATTAATTATAGTGCGCTAATAGGTCTATGCTGTGAGGATAATAATAATTATTATTATTGTTATTAACACTTACTATTATCATTCTCACTACTACTATTTATATTTTTAATAATAATAATAATAATAATATTATTATTATTATAATTTATAAAAAGTCTTGACGACGATAGTAATGAGGACGGATATGACGACGACTATAATGACAATGGCAAAGATGATGAAATGGTGAAATTCTGATGATGAAGATGATTACGACGACGATAAGTATATTAGTGATGATGGTGCTGAACATGATGATCATAGTGATGATGATGATCGTCATCATCGTGATGATCATGCTTTCATGTAGGCTACATGTAAACTATTAAATAGTTTAAATAGTTTAAATTTTAACGATTATCAATTCTACATAAATCAGACGTTTCATTGATAATGACACCATTGATTTGACTTACCATACCCATATGTTCCAAACGCTCCGTCATTCTAGAATAAGCTGATAAAGCACTTCGATTGATTTCTGGAAGGGGGTGTCGTCTAGAAGGAGGAAATTGTGGTGGCGGTTCCGGTGTCAGCGCAGATTGCTGCGGTGCACTTAAATGCGTACGACAAACTGAGACATTATACAGCTGCACAAAGAGAAAAGTAATGGTAAGTGGTGCAAAAGGGGTAAGTGGTGCAAAAGCGGCAGGGGAGAGTAAGAGTGGCATCCCCACTTTCGAAGTATGTAGGCTACTTATTTTCGGAAACCTTTACCTAGCGCGAACATATACTCTCATTAAGTGTTACGTTTTCATAAGCGGAAAATTTCCAAGACTCGAATGGTAAAAATTTTCTATCACTTTTTCGATTTTTCGCATTATTTGCAACTCTCGTGAGTATCACAAATAAAATTATGTTGCTCACTTTCAGTATTAAGATCGCACTTGTTAAAGTTTTATTTTGCATTGTGCAGGAATGTGTGTTCTTTTAAATGGTAAAAGTTTTAAGAAATTAGGCAACGAAATAAAATTGATAAATACCTGTAATTATGAGCACTCAAATCGGGGCAAAAGTAGCACTGTATGCCACTATTGCCCCATCACTGACACTTTTGGCACAGCGGTAATGCGGTATACATGGCAGTTTTGCCCCAGCGGTATGCCAGTTCTGCCCCAGCAGTATGCCAGTTTTGCCCACAGGTATCTTACCGGTATATTAGTTTATTAATTGGTTGGCACTTTGGCGTTGTGCATAGTGTACTATGAGTAACTATGTGATTCAACGTTATATTATAAGCGTAAAACTCGGCGAGAAAGTCACACTGACAAAGTATTGTGTCATGCCATGAAAATGGTGTCTAGTGGAGATTTTTCGAAATGCCAGGCAATGATAAAGCATGGAATTTCAAGCTATTCACCTACGCAATTGGAATCCTGACTGTTCATGCCTATAATGCCTATTGACGTTTCAATAAAGCGTCGGGACATGTCTGTGACTTGGAGATTTGCTGGACCAGTGCATGATGAAGTGAAGAAGGCATCCAACGTTAGGCTGGAATCGGCCAATAACACAGAACGATCAGACAAACAAAAAGTGAAGAAACTTCAACAGGATATTCATTCATTAAATGCATTTGTATAGCGCCTCTTCATGGAGACTACTCAGAGGCGCTCCCAACCTCAGCGCGGCCAAATAAAGCTGTCTTAAGATTAGAGAGAGAGAAAGGAAAGCCTGAGAATGACTTTAGGAAGGGAGCAGAGTGTCAGAGGAAGGCCATTCCAGGTTGATGCATATAGTGTAAGTAGGCCGCGTGCAAAGGGGGACCGAGAACATACTTCAATTGAACGATGGAGCGGAAGTGGCGAGCACTAAGAGTAGGGTTACAGAGCTCTCAAAGGTAGAAAGGAGCAAGGCTGCAGACAGTGCCAGACTATGGTAGAGATCCTATTCTCTAGTTGCTGCTTGACAGGAAACTATAGCTGAGAAAGCAAGCATATATCTGGAGATAATGGCTGAATTTGGGTATGGGACCAATATGGCGGGCTGCAGAGAGCAGGACGCGATCAAGGCAACTCAGACAGGCACTTTTCCGTGCTCAACCAGCGTGCTGCCTTAGGCAAGCATAGAAAGAGTAAGAGTAGTCAAGTCTGGTGGTAACGAAAGAATGGACACGGTAGCAGCAACAATAGGAGCAAGCGAGCGAGCATAGAGAAGAGTGCGTAGTTGACACAGTTGATAATAACAGACACGGCTGAGTGAGTGAATGTGTGGAGCAAAAGTGAGCTCTTGGTCCAGAGCGACACCAAAGTCCCGGACTTTGGTTGAGATGACCTAATCCGGAAAGGCAGCACCAATAGCCTATATTATACAGTAGCAACTTTAAAAAAGGACACGAAAGTGAAAAGGCTCCAAAAGCTTATGATGAAAAGAAAACTTGGAACATCACTAGAATTCAAAGAATCAATGCAAGGCTCAAATCGCCCCGGAAAACTAGAGCTCCGGGAACCTGCGAGCACTAACAACTGAGAAGTCAAAGCACAAGATAGTGCAATCAATATTAAGGTAGCACCTGACTTTGAAAAAAGTCATATAAGAATATCAACTGTCCATATTTTTATGTGACGAAATTGAGATAAATGATGAGAAAGAAAGAGAGAAACGGTTCCTGTCTGGTCCTTCCAGGAAATGTAAACATGATAGGGTAGGGTGGTCCAAAAAAATAAAATTCAAGCTAGGTACCAAGGCGCCCTCTCAGTTTGTTAGACCTGTCAATAGCATTATTGAGACCAAATTTCAGCTTCCCAGTCCAACTGGAAGGCGGTGCTCAACGACATCGAAATATTACCATGTAGTTGTATTAGAAAGAAATCTTGATGTCTTTTAGCTTGATCAGAGACCTCAACCCTTGTCATGTAGATGATCTTGAAATAGATTCTGTTGCACTATCATACTTATTACAGTCAGTGCTAGCTACTTGACAGCTGTTTAGCCATCAAGTGACAAGTGCATTTTGATAGCAATAACACTCCAGGTGATCTGATCATGAAGCATTGAGATTGTTGGTCACAATTACTGCAGCGCTTATGTGCGATCCTTTTGTCCTGCCATTTTGACGGAAAACCATTCATATGGAGTGCTTAAGAAGCCAAGATGGAGCATGCTGAAGCTGTAGGATCTGAATTTGCACCAAATTAACCACTTGCAGTACACTGGAAATGTTGACCGCCTGTGAGTGCTAGTTTCAGGTGATGAAGTCGCTAAACTCTTTGGTATGCCCAAATGTCCCACTTTGACAGGATATAATTTAAATCCAAGGTCATTCATCATATTCTAAAGTTATTGAGACTCGCTGATAATGGCTAAGACTTGATCTTTGACACAACACCGGACATTTTAGGGAAGTGTACGTTTTTCGGGAAAACAGGATATGTAAAATGTTCCTGTGGTTGACCTGCTGTCATCATTGTGATGGAGTTGATTTAAGCCAAAATCTTCATCTTGTGTTGTTGTCCATCTAATCCAAAAAATAATCCAATCTTAAAGAGATTTAAAGCTGTGTGGGATGGTGTGAGACGTGACAACATCCGAGTACTGGAAGTCGTATCCGCTACTGAAGCCTCCCATGAGAGAGAGCAATCAGTTTCATCAAGTAGACTGCTAAAATTAAAGTCAATTTCAGAGACGACTACCAAGAAGTCATTGAGGTGTCGATGGTTGTCCTAGGAAGTCAGCCTTCAATAAGAAACTGGAGAGCCCAATATTTACCATGCACGTTGAATGGCCAGGTTACTGTATATCATCCAAATAATTGTACGATTTAGCAATCAACGTGAAGTATTCAATCTAAGGGAAGAGAAAAACTCAGATTCATCCTTTTGGGCGAGTGGGTGCCCTCCTTCACTCAAAGGCATCCTCTTGCTGCTGAAACTCCAGGACAAGATCTGTCAATTTTGATTGATATAGGACTTTTGATTCAGGTGACTATTATTTGTAGGAGCTCAACGTTGCTGCCAAGAATGTTCTAGAAAATTATCAATACTTAGTGCCTTTCAGATGAGGCTGAATGTCTGACACTGTTATGCTGCCATCTGCCTGATATGGTTCAGATAAGGTGAAGATTTTTACGGAATGACTGCAAATCCTAGTGAAAGGATGTTGACGGTATAGGGCTGCGATACAGAAGGAGGGGGATTGCCTGGGCGAGTTTGCAACCCAGTGAACACTGACACTACTGCCACGCCTGAATTTTGGTGATTCCTTTTTATACTTACACCAGTGCAATAGCCTGACGATGATGATTATCAGCAGGGTAGAGGCTGAAGTCAGCAATTGAGAGTGGTAAACGACATGGCTGAGAGAAGTGTGAAGTTGTTCAAGAAATTAAACTGACTCATTACTGATGAAGAAGAAAGCAGTATTTTCTCCAAGTGGTTGAGGCAAATAGAAAAGCTGTCCCCACTCAATCAACAAAGAAATATGCTGTTGACACTGTGCTTGCAAAGCCTTCTACATTGTAGACGTCATCCTATGTTTGGAGTCATAAAACGAGAACAATAGACATTCGTGGATTTGACGATGTTTTTGACATTTTTGACATTTTTGATATTTAAAACCTACTGAAATTTTATATTTCAAGCTCACCAATAGTTTAAGTGTCACACATATTGTCATGTTACAGTAATGTATCATCTATCTTGAAATAAAGCACAATTGTATTGGAATGTATGCTCAACACATTTATTTCTACAATTAACGTCTTTTCATTGGCCCATGCAAAGTAAGACAGTCGTTGAGCACCGCCTTCCAGTTGGAATAGGAAGCTGAAATTTTGTCTCAATAATACGATTGATAAGTCTAACAAACTGGGAGGGCGCCCTGGTTTTTAGCTTGAACTTTATTTTTTACCATGTATCTGTGAACCACACTAATGATAGGGCCTAGGCTACCAATGGAGCTTAAGCCCATCTTCACCTATGATGACATTCAGAACAGTGATGCCAACTTACTCCCAGCCTATGCTCAATGATTGCTCATCTGCGAAGAAATTCAGAAAGTGATACCACTGATACTCAGCTTATCATCACCGGTGAGAAATTCAGGCAAGTAAGGCAGCGTTTAGGAATAAAGTGGCTTCGTGTAAAGGCTTGATTTCTAGTTATCTTGTTAAGAAAAGCCATCCCCAGGTTCTTCGGCCTACTGCTGCTGGCAAGAGTAAAAGAAGGAGCGAATATTTAGCTATACTGCATGAAATCAAGTGCATGCAAAGCAAGTCTATAGAGAAAAATGTGCATACGATGGAGCAAGGAAGGGGCTACCTTCTGCGATGCCATGTACCTGAAAATGGAATGACAATGGAAGCCGAGAAATAAATAAGGCATTTAAAACACAGAAAATTAAAAGCCACAATAGACTTATTTCTTGTGTGCTTTTGTCTTTGTTGTTTACTGATTAAGACTTTTGTCTAAATGTCAGAAAATATTTGACATTGTTGTGATTTTTGTGATTCAAGCTTAATACAGAGTACCAATTCTGTAGATTGCTTAGCAAAACCGGTACTTGAGGGATTTCAGGGAAGGTATCTTCTCATCCCACTATGCATTGCTGTGTGCAATAGTCTGATTTAATATCTAAAACATAAATTCCTGCTGATTGTCGCAAAGCAAAATTGTTGAAAACCGAGCCTTCGCTACTGTCTCTGGGGTACGAAGGGCATGCCAGTCTTGCCCTCAACAAGAGGTAAAAGTGGCATGATATTCATGACCCACATGGTGGGGCAAGAGTGGCCTTTTGGGTGCCTCCACCCCAAGCCAGATTTTGAAGAAGAAATCGTATCCAGTAACAATTTAAGCAATTTTATGGATGCACCGATGATCTACCTAGACTACAAAACATGTTTCATCTTGACATGTTTAACATTGCATATTTTATTCCACATTTTGTGACTTTATCCCACTCTTGCCCCCACCACCCCTACGTATGAATGTATGTATTTATGTAAGAACTAGCTGTGCTACCCGGTGTTGCCCGGGAAATTTAGGGTTTTCGCCCCCTCCACCCACCCCGCTTCCACCGTAGGCTACTCACCGCTCCAACCCCAGCCCACGTCCCATTTAGCCCCTTCCACACCAGCACATAGGCCCACTCCGTCCCCAACCTACCGCGCCTCTACCTCTTCCCCTCCAGCCACACCCCGCCCCAACTCGTCTCGATCCCACCCCGATCTCACTCTGTTGCAATCGGCGCTGTCCGTTAGATTTAATCTTTTCGGTCTACCCAGCAACACCCGCGGGCCCAACCTACGAATCCCGACCCAAGATATGACGTCATGCAAACTGTCATCTGCTGAGTAATGGCGACGCGATAGTTAATGTGCAAGGTGAAATCGCTTCTTAAATCTGTATAGGGCGCTAACTACCGCATCGAGATTTAAAATGTCCATACCATCTCGAATTTTAAAGTGAATTGAGAGCTGAAAAGAGACGAGCTGACCTACAAATTCGCATGCTACCCGGCGTTGCCCGGGAAATTTTAGTTTTTCGCTCAACCCAGCGTTCCCGACAAAGTTCGCCCTGCTGCCCACCACATTCCTATAATAAAATTATTTTGTTATTGTGGTCATATTTTTCTTACCTTCCGATCTTCAGTTCACATTGGACATAAGCACTTAATAAATATTATTGAAAATCGGCTTGCTATGTTATTGCCGCATTGACCACGCGATACATCTACTATCAGAAATGATGCAAGAATGACGTCGCCAAAAGAGGTTAAAATAATATCGTCAAGAATAATGCAGTCTACTATCGTTGCAGCAAAGAATTAGCAAAGAAAACAAAGAGAATAATATATGAGACAATGTTACAACAATTTTACGATACCGATCAGAATCATGCTGGACACTACGAAAGCAAGATCAGAGCAGATGCTTACTTCAGAAATGAGTTGGCGAAAGATCGCAGGAACTTCAAAACCACAGAAAATACGAAACAATAACATTCCAAATATATTAGGTAGGGGAAGTCGGGGCGAGACGGACCCCGTAACGGATTTTTGGTTTTAAGTCACCATAAACTTGCTTCACGGGCACAAATTTTTTTGTTACTCGTAGCTTATACAGTACCTTAGCTAAGGGCAACACAAATTTAATTGCATCCCTTTTTGATAAAAAGATTTTTTGAATTTAAAAACTTAGTCGTAAAGGTCCGTCTTGCCCCCACTATGGGGCAAGATGGACCAATCTAATCAATCATGCCCCACGCATTAGTCTTTCATCATAGCATGTTCTGATCACATGCAGAATACTATTTTATGCATAAATGTGATCGAGACTATAATGTAAAAGTGAGAATAACGCAGAAGTTACATTTGACTAGATTGGTTCGATTTAGGCGATTTTAGTGGTCCATCTTGCCCCCATGGTGGAACAAGATAGACCACTGCAATCATGTCTTTCGCGTTAATTGTCACTATTATTGTATCCAACAATTATTGTTATAGTAATAATAACATAATAATTAATTAACATGTGAAATCGGATGAAAAAATTCGAACCACAGGAAAAATTCACACAAACGGGGCAAGATGGATCACAAGGTCCGTCTTGCCCCGTCGGTGACTGATCCAACTCACCCCCATGCGTAAGGTATAAACTTTTCACCAATTAAAAATTCAATCTACTGGGTATCCTGCCAATACTAAATTCGTTAATACGGCAGAAAAGGGTGTTTAACCAAATATACTTGCATCAAAAGCCTGTGACAATGTGCAATTGAATACTTAGCAAATAACTGTTTCTTGAAATAAGATCGAGGAGGTCGAAAATCAACTTTTCGTCATAAAAGACGAAAAAATGTCGTTTCGGTCGCTTATTTTGGTCAAATCACCAAAGCGCCAACAGTATTACAATAATTAAAGTTCATTCGATAGGTGGTGACACCATATATACCTTATATTGACGGGATTCATCATACCCCAAGGGTCCATCTCGCCCCGACTTCCCCTACCGTAGGCCTACAAATGTAGGCCTATGTATGTTGTATAACAGTGTCAAAACGTCAGTGTTTCTATTGGGTAAGAGAAAATCAGCCGATTTCAAGATGTCAGATTTTCAATTAGAATTTTCTAATTTCTCCTCATTAGACAACGCTTTTGATGGTCGACCATTACCATGATGTGCAATATTGCCTAACGGTACCGTCTTAGTGTTGCGGTAGTCTATGTCAACTTAATTTTTTTAAATAAACGCAATAATTATATTAATGCCTGTTTCATTTGAAAAGACTGTTTTTCAACTTATTAATAATTGTATAGTATGTATTTTGATATTGAAATGTTGCAATTGTTATTGTGTGATCAGCGAGGAAAATAACGGAAAGCAAGGGACGGACGCCACTGGTTTCTCCACAACGTAGACGGACAGACATCTGGATGCTCGAAGTCTTTAGTTTTCAAACTTTTCTTCGTAAATTATCTCTAGGCTTAGAACGCGAAGACCTTACACGCACACGAATTGCTTAAATAAACCAGAATCCTAATGGATATTTGTTATTGTCTTGTTGAAATTTCACAGTTACCCAAAACTGAACGAAAATTGAATGCGTGAGCATTTTCGAGATTGTGACATCTTAGAAACGTGCTGTTTCAAAGCTGTTGAGATGTTACATTTGCATTTAGACATGCAGATATACAAAATGTTATCTTAACTATCACAACGTTTGAAGCCATGTTTTTTTAATATAAATTATAATATTATCATTCTTATTAGGCCTATTATTAGCAGATTCGAGAATCAGTTTCCTTAAAACTGCATCTTAGCTACCTGTACGTTAAATCTATAGGGTGGATAAAATAATGTGGCTCATTCAACTAGACTTACGTGTGACCTAAAACACAGAGATCAATAATATCAATAAGCCGAACATTAGTGAGATTGGTTGCGTTTTACGTGCAACGCTTCACTTTCTAACATAAAGTAGACATTGCAGGTGACACGAAACGGAGTATCCCCCCTGAAAGCTATCCGGGGGGATGAATTAATCTATCCTCCGAATGGAATTAACCGGTCTGTACTATCCTGGGGGATAAACCATTATATCCCCTTTTTTGAAAAATGCGCATAATAAAAAAATTGATGCTGCAATCAAAATTTAAAGTGACTCTAATTGTTTTTAGTGTCCTAAGCAATGCTCAGATAAGAGCAACTCGAATTTATTTAGCGACTCTGAGTGTTCTTAAGTGTTTTAAATGTTTTAAGGGCTATAAAAACAGGGTAAAACAAATTATCTGGTAGGAATAAACATACCTGTTAGTGTCATTCTTCAAAACAAAGCAGATGAAAACTAATTTGCCAAAAAAATACATGTACACGCGGAAGCGGTTTTTTCGACTTTTTTAATTTGGGGGATACAATTAATACGCGGGATACTCTATTTCGTGACACAGGCACTACACTGCCGTGCTAAGCAAAAAGACTGTAGGCCCTAACTCAAAAAAGGTGATCCAGCGTAAAACGACAAAGAAGAAATCGGTTTAATCCAACATAGGCTACTTCAATCTTTCTGAATTTTTGCAAACAGTCGTATCTAAACTTGCGAATTTAGGAAATAAACTCGTTTGAGTGAAATTTGAGTAAAAATTGTATAAAATTGAGTTACTGTCTTTTTGCTTAGTATCGCAGCATTGAATATCGGCTTGCTGCTAAGCAAGAAAGCAGTAAGTCTTCATTATAGTGCTGCAGACTGGTGAGAAAATGCTCACTTTGCATAAAATTTGGTAGAAACCACGAACAAGTCCTAAGAAAAAGACTTGTCAATAGGGCCATCGTAGATTTGCAATCTGGTCCCAATGGCAGCCATTTTTCAAAATGGCTGGCCAATCTACATATTTTTACATATCTCGGCTTCTATTTCACTTAGAATCGTCATCTTGGTGCCTAAGGATACATTTGTGGGGGCAAGGATTCCAATGGGGCCACCTAAAACTTCCTATGGCCTCAGTGGCTGCCAATAAAAAAAATGGCCGACCAGAATGTTTTTTTCAATATCTCAGCATTTAGTTCACTTAGAATCGTTATCTTGGTGCCTAAACATACATTTGTAAGGGTAAGGATTCAAATTGGCCATCTAAAAGTTCCTATGGCCACAGTGGCGGTCATTTTTCAAAATGGCCGACCATAGGCCTACTGGAATTTTTAATTTCTCAGCATTTAATTCACCTAGAATCGTCATCTTGTTGTCTAAATATCCAAATGTAGGGGCAAGGGCTTCAAAAGGGCCAATCCAGAATTTTCCCATGGCCTCAACGTCGTCTATTTTTCAAAATGGCCGACCAAAATACCAAATTATCAATATCAGAACTTTCAGTTTACCGAGAATCGCCATATTCGTGCCTAAACATACATATTAAGGGGTAAGTATTCCAAAGCGCCAAGAACTCTTAAATTATTGCGAAAGATTGCGTAAACTTCGAGTGAATTCCTATCTTTGGGTCGGCCATTTTGCAAAATGGCTGCTATTGTAACGTTGGGGAAATTTGCAAAGGCCCTATTGCTGGAATAGATCCATTGCCCTAAAATGCATATGTTTATACACCAATATAGTGATTATAAGCGAATCGGAAGCCATGATAATAAATATATTCCTATTTTGGTCGCCATTTTTGAAAATGGCTGCCACTGACGCCATGGGGAACTTTGTTATAGTCTTATTGGAAACTTTGTTCTTAAATGCGTATGCTTGGACACTAAAATTCATTCATTCATTCATTTCAAACACTTATATAGCGCTTCTTCAAGAGGATCTACTCAGAAGCGCTCCCGACCCAACCACGGTTAAAAAGAATAGTTTTAAGAGCAGAGTAGAACGTAGTCTCAAAGGCTAAAGCAGCAGCCGTGTCGAGTCGGTGTTTACACGCCGGAGCGCCACCTATCCTTGACCAAAATGACCATTACAAGTGAACTGAAAGCCGAGATATAGACAAATCCTTCCTTTTAAGTCGGCCATTTTGGAAAATGGCCGCTATTAAGGCCATGGTAAATATTTTATGGCTCCATTGCAACCCTTGACCCTGAATGTGTGTGTTTTGACACCAAGTCGACAATTCCAAGTGAACTGAAAGCCGAGATATTGACAAATCCTTCTTTTTAGGTCGGCCACAGTGGCGTAGCTACCATGTGTGCAATGTGTGCAAAGGACACGGGCCCACGACCTCCAGGGGCCTACAGAGATTGTTAAATTTTTAATATATCCTAATTAGTAATTCAAATTATTTTGTGACAGATGTTTTTGTGAACACACTTGCATTACGGTACTTTACTGATGCCTGTCAACCGCCGTGCTGGAACACTGCTGTTGGCAAGCAAAAGCTATAGGCTGCTGAATTACTCATAACGTGTGTTTTCTCTTCGAGTCATGACGGTCAAATTTCAAGATGACGTTAGTGTTTGTGAGCAATAACAAGGAACAGGTCTAATACAGTTTTAACCTAAAAAAGTTAAACTTATCATACCTGCATAAGATTTTCCTTCCGCAGATTTACTTTAGAATGCAAAGGGAAGAGGCGTCCCTATGCTATCTAGGATAGGTGTGATAATAATAAGTTATTGTATACCGTCTATCTGTCACATTCGTGTACTATAAATAAACGATGCGCTGCAGAAACCTCATGCTTGTCACAGGCATGCTCGAGTACTCCGGTCATTGCTGGATATGGCACCGGTAACGGTAGTGACCTGACATCTCCCTCAACCAGAGTGAGAATTGCCGTGGGTTTCAAATGGTTCAACACTCGTTAGTCTTTCTTAGGCTCACGTGCAGTTGAATCTTCGTCTCACCTTTTCACAACCCAGCTCCACGTGGATCATAGTCTGACCCCTCAGTTATATTTTGCAATTTTCATACTGCTCTCAACTCCTCTCAGCTCTCAACCATCAATCAAGAAAACACCAAATTGAGCATGTGTGGATCAGAGTCCTAGGGAATCACATATTTGCTCCTACTTTTGCACTTGCTAAATTTATTTTGGGGTATCATGAAAAAATTGATGATCGTGTCGTTTTTGGTATGAAAATTGCAAATCATAGACCAGAATTAATAAATAACTAAAAATTTTCGCTGAATAAAATGCTAGAAAGAAAACGCTATATGATGCCATGACATCCTTGTAAGTCGGAAACGTGATAGTTTTAAGTGCGACTGAGAGAATCGCTTCAGTTATTACACTTAAATTTATCTGTCACATTCGTGCAGGATTCATGTTTATTCTGCGAGTTGTATTGCATGTGTTAGGCCTAATCAGCAAATGCCATTGATTAGTTTGGTGATCTTGATTGTAAGAACGCAAGCATACCGGCCTTGCAACGCCAAACAGGGGCACATGAAAGACCTCTGCACACGGGCCCACGAAAAGCTAGCTACGCCACTGGTCGGCCATTTTGGAAAATGGCCGCTATTAAGGCCATGGTAAATATTTTATGGCTCCATTGGAAAAGATAATGAAACTATCCGATTTGTTGCAAAGACCAGAAAGGTTTCTTCATTTAAAACATTATACGGATAATTAAGGAATTATATATATTTCTCACTAAAAATCAGTTTTATTGCAACAAAAACTGTTGGTAAGAGAGGCCTACTAACAATTACGAAAACATGTCATGTTGCAACAGTTCGCAACACTATAGATGATAAAGGAACAGAGTAACAGTAATTAAGGCTTTACTTTGGGTGCCATTCGATAACTGGCCGCGATTCAATTAACATTCATCATCATTAATAGAATAAGAGTAGCCTGATAGGAGAAAATATGATCATGCTACACCTCTCCTACGCGATGTCTTGCATTGACTGCCTGTCCTGTTCCGAATTGAGTTCAAACTCAGTTTGCTGGTATACCAGTACAAATCGCTTCATGGGACAGCCCCTGAATACATCCTCGACTACTGTTCTGAGACCCATTCATCCGCTTCCGGCAAAGCTCGAGGGTACGCGTACCCTAAAATAGAATAGCCTACGTTAAAATACGTACGTACCTTTCAAAAAATAGAATACGCGTATGATACGTACATGTACCATACACGAAAATTTTATTTATGCATGGTTTACTCAGCGACCCATAGCCAACGTATAATTTGACGTCAACTGTAGGCCTGTGCGTCATTGAAACCGGTACTTCTGGTAGCGCAGCAGTAAATTTAATTCGATAAATTCTTTGGTTATAATTAATTTAATGCAAATTGTACTGTCTTTGTGATGAGAGCTAAGTACACGTCGCTGGTTTGCAAATTGGTGTAGCCTAACTCGAAAGTTGCAGTAGGCTATATCTAGCCTATATAGCCTACGCATCAGTCAGCGATGCTCAGAGAACCTGGGAAGGAATGGACGCACGCGAAAGTTTTGAAAAATGCGAAAAACAATTAGCCTATTTGATTGAATGCAATTTTTTCGACAAGCAGTTCTGGGTTGGATGAGGCAATCGCATAAGAACACATCTTTGAAGTGCTGCAGCAGAACTGAGACGACTGACTGACATTAGTGCATTAAGTGCAATGTATGCTGGATAAACATAGACCTACAATATAGCATTGCAGCAATTTACTACGCCGTATACTGGGTGGTGAGTGTTTGCTTAAATTAAATTGAACATTCTTATAATGAGCAATGACGTGGTTAACGTATTTTATTTATTGTTTACGTACCCTAAAATAGGGTACGTTAAAATACGTACGTACCTTTCAAAAAATAGAATACGTACGGTACGTACCCTCGAGCTTTGGCTTCCGGGCTGCGACTTAGGTCGCTTGGGAAGACCGACCTTCGTGTGCGGAGAATAAGGACACGTTTCGGCGACCGCGCATTCTCGGTTGCTGGTCCCAGATGCTGGAACAGTTTTCCAGTAGACATTAGATTGGCCGCCTCAGTGGACTCTTTTAAAACAATGCTTAAAACTTATCTGTTTGCTAAGGCGTATCCCGCAGATGACCGTTTGTGAGACGCCCTTGTATCGGCATGGCCGCGTTAAGCCGCCAAATAAATTGTCGTTATTACTATTCTTCTTCTTCTTCTTCTTCTTCTTCTTCTTCTTCTTCTTCTTCTTATTATTATTATTATTTTTTTTTGCCCCGAGGTAAACATGATCCCTCGGGGACTTCAACACTCACGATAAAAGCAGATTTGTCTGGAATGGACCCTAGTCGTCAAGGTCCCAGTTGGAAAAGGTACCCCTAAAAGCCACATAGTTGAAGCGCTGAATCGTTAGCGACAGGCGTTGAAACAGATATGACGTTTCGCGGACGTCCCCAGTTGCGGTGCTTATGCTTTGTCCCAAAGCAGAAAGGAAAGACAAGCCCTCGTTGTTTATTATTATTATTATTATTATTATAAATTGTCGTAATTATTATTATTATTATTATTATTATTATTATTATTATTATTATTATTATTATTATTATTATTATTACAAAGGCAATGTGGAAGAGAAGCAGATGGCGTTTCCTCGTTGGACTGCAACCGAGATTCTTTGGAAAAGGTAGCTTGTCTCGAGTCTGTCTTGTGTCGCCTCGGTCAGCCTCCGCCCCAAGTCTAGCACAAAATCAAGTCCTTCCGAACTCCAGGCACCGCTCGATTCCAATGCCACCGCCACGAAGGCATGTGTCCTGGTGATTGCGGTGTACTTTAATCTTTTGGCAACGGCTGCCCGGTTTGCGGCTTCACCTGCTCCTGTTGATGTTGCTGCCAGGTACGACGCTGCAAAGGTGTCTGACACCGTCACGTCCCAAGTGAGGCATCTTCCACATGACCATGGAATAAGTGTCACACCGTCTGGTCGTTTGCCATCTTCCCTTGTAAGCCCTAACGGTTCCTTCTGTGATGGAATGTTTGCTCTTCTTAAAGAGCGCCATATGATATCGTTCAGTAAATTATGTCGTAATTGTCGGCCAGCGTTTTTCTTGCATGCCAGACCGTGAAGTCCCCTGGCGTCGACTCTTTCGCCACAGTGACACAGATGTGGTTCGCAGAGGGTTGTTCCGAGTCGCATTCCAACCGAAATCCTTATCACTTATTATTATTATTATTATTATTATTATTATTATTATTATTATTATTATTATTATTATTATTATTATTATTATTATTATTATTATTATTATTATTATTATTATTATTATTATTATTATAACTATTAGTATTAATTATTATTATTATTATTATTAGTATTATTATTATCATTATTATTATTATTATTATTATTATTATTATTATTATTATTATTATTATTATTATTATTATTATTATTATTATTATTATTAAGAGTAAGTAAGGAAATATGGTCTTACATACATCATTTGCATACACACGGTGTATCTTCAACATCTGCATAATGATTACAATAGAAGAAAGAAGTAATGATATTAAAAGTTATGCACAAAGAGTAATTCTGTGAAGGATTAACTGGGCAATAATTATCAAAGCGATAACGACTTATTACACCGTGATTAAAAAAAGGAAGCCAAATTGATTTTTCATATATCTCTAATGCCTGATAACATATCACGCTAAAAGTTTCCAAATATTTAGAGAATTGGACCAAGAATATGATTTCAGAATTTCATGAGATAAAGTTGAACGGTTAAAAAGATTATGAATCTTTAAACTTCATATGCCGAAATTTCAGTTTACAAGGCCATTGAAAAGGAGACGAGAGCCTGACTGTGATCCACATGGAACTGGATGGACTTTACTTTACTTACGCCCTACCACTGGATAAGAAATTTAACCACTGACTTTCAAAATGATCGACTGAAAAGAAGAATAAATCAAACAAGTCGTGGGTCTAGTGCTTAGAAGATTCCGTTTGTTCAGAACAGTCTTATAGTTTAAAACCAATTATTAAAATTCGTTTTTGTGATTGTCCGACTGGATTGATGGAAACGCACCGTACAGTATGAGCAGTCTATGATTAAAGGCCAATAGATTTCCATATAACTTAATGCATATGCCCTCAGAATATCAAACAGGCCTAATGAGCTATAACGACATAATTATACAAAACAACATTAGCATAATTATATGAAACAACAATGCATTCACAAAATAATGTTATTTTAAGCAAGAATAACTGAAAACTGTCAGAGAATCTATTCACTGCTAAGCCTAATACCTTTGTGATTTGAGTTGGCGCCATAAAATTTTCCGTCAAACTGCCGCGGAACCTCTGGCCGACGTCCGCGGAACCCTTCCGGTTGAAAATCACTGGGCTAATACAACGTGACGTGTGCTGCCTCATAAAAATTGTCTCCGTGTATGCAGTCAACATATCTTCGTAGATTTAGTTGGAGATTTTGACGTTTTTCTATAACTTATGGCGACCAGTTGGTCACAGCGCCTGCTTGATTTCAACGAATTGTTGATCGGGTGAGACCTTTCACAACCGCGGAACCCATGCTGAAAATCACTGGGCTAATGCAGCGTGACGTGTGTTTGCAATATACAACTAGCAGTGACCTTTAGCTTTGACCAACCCTTTTATTGCTTAAAAGTAACAATAACAGAACATTTCTGTCCACTCAATAGGTATACGAGGTAACAAGAAGCAAAGAGAGGACCTTAAGGAACGACTGTCACGCTATGAAGGTCACCCCATACATGTGAAAAGAAACAACAGGTTGTGCTAATAATTATGTTAATAAGAGACAATAAAATTATGTCTTAACTAATTAGCTAATACTTAGGATATGTCTTAAGGTGATGTCATGTGCGCCACATCATCTGACCAATAGACGAGTTCGTGGTAGACTTAGGCCCTAGAGAGTAGGCCTAAATTGGCCATGCGACCTTAGAGACTGGCTTTTCATGCGTCATGAGCAACTACAGTATGCGAACTAAGAACTGTATTTAATATGAGTCACACGAGAGCAGCTGTCTGTTTGACTGATTTCTGGTTTCCAGCTGTCTGTCGGTCGGTTTCTCTGACTTTGTGATCTGTTAGCAAAGCAGTAAAAAAAAATCTAAGATGATTCATAGATGATATTCAGCAGGAGACAGCATCCCGGCGTATGATATTTAAGTTTCCGCTTAGTCTAAGCAAGGTGAAAGAGAGGAGTTCCGAATTCCGAATAACCAAGAATAGCTTAAGCTATTCCACATAATAGGACCTGCACATCTGATTGAGGACTAAAAGGTTTTGTTCTTGTGATGAAAGCCTAACAAGTGGTTTATTTTTCGCAGGTTTTGGTTTTGTTTTTTCTACAATTTTTGAACTGCGTGCAATTGACCTAAGGCCTAAGTCATAGGACGACTTAACTATTACTATTAACAAAAGACCGTGCAGGTCATGATAGGCTTTATCATGCGACGATGCAAGACTGCACTGAGTGCCCCCGGTCTGCCTATTATGGGATTGATTGCTCAGACCGAGCGAGGGCCAGAGAGAAAACTTAAAACTCACTTTCTGTCTTATGCTAAGTGCAATTCGGTGCAATGGTATGCATCACTAATAACACAACAACTCTCTAGAGCTCTCCGGTCGCTAATAGATCCGGCAGTATTCAACTGACTCTAGCGTCAAACTCTATAAATTATACCCAACGCGTCCAACGCGTGCACCGTGTCTAAAAAAACTGTGCAGAATTGTTTTTGTCAGAAAAAATTTCCACCAATTTTAATAACTTTTGGTTGGAAGATGGCAAAATTGCTGAAATTTTATGCTGCATACAAATTTTCCACCTCACCTGACTCATATCATCGCACTACCTTGTTAAATCCTGATGCACCAATTTTTCATATAACGGCGTCTCGAAGCTTGGCTGCACTAAAATCCATTGCATCGAACCGGGTGTCAAAGTGAATGGGCATAGGCCTACTATCGCGACAACCTTCTTGCCCAGGAGCTACTGCCAGACATACCCCGCAACTCAGGGCGAGTTTTTGTTTTTCCACAGGATGTCGCCCCGGAGCATCGAGCACGCGACACCGTCTCTTTCCTGGAGCGAGAGACGCTCGACTTCATCCCCCCCAACACTGTGGCCGCCGAATTCACCGGATCTTAACACAGTCGACTATAAAAAATAACATTTGTTCTGTGATTTACATGAAACTGACGTTTTCAAGATCCAAGTTTCCTTCTCGTCAAAAACCGGGACAGTTTTGGTCTTTTGCGTAAGTCGTTGGGACACCGGGACGCACCACAAAAACCGGGGCATGTCCCGGAAAACCGGGACGTATGGTCACCCTACCCTACAGAGACTTTATTGTTTGGGAATCGCGCAGGTTTTATTTTGAGGCCTCGTCCAATTAGCAATTAGAATCAGTTACAATTTTAAAAAAGGTTGTGTTTGAGAAAGTGGACGAAATTGCCTGAGTTAGTTTAAATGGCTTTATACTTACGCCCAAAATCACTATGATACTTGCATTAGTTCTGCTATGGCAGTGCCATATGGTTAGTTGAGGCATGCACGAGACCGGATCTGTACAGTCACAAATGGTCATAATGACCAGCTAAATTTGAGGGTCCCTTTCAAACTTGGGGCCCCCGGCCGGGGTGTACGGGAGGTGCTAGCGCCGGCACTGTCTGTGGGCTTGGTCACTGTCCTGTTGAAAAACAAGGCAGCCTTCTGGAGCTAAATTTCTGATTACAGGTAGAAGATGCTGTGACAGCAGAACGTTACGATAATAGACTCCGTTAATTTTTACTCCAGGATCACTGAAGACCAAATGGGAATGATCAAGCGTCGAAATCGCAACGAACACCCTAACAGACTTGCTGAAAACTTAAATTTCGGGAGACTAAGTTAAAAATTCTTATCTTGCTATCCGTTCACATTTGTGTCATGATATTCTGGAATCATATTCTTGTTTCAATTATCTAAATTATCTATGATTAATTATCGGGCCATAAAGATAATGAGAAACAGTTTGACTAACATTTTATTGAATCTAACAGAAAAGTGCTTGTAAATTTTTTTCGGCATATGAAGTTGAAAGATTCATATATTTTTATCCGTTCAACTTTATTTTATGAAATTTTGCAATCATATTCTTGGTCCAATTCTCTAAATATTTGGAAAATTTTGGCGTGATATGTTATCAGGCATTAGATATAGGCTATAAGTTAACTTGTGAAAAAAATTTGGCTTCCTTTTTTGAATCACGGTGTATATGCTTTTATGCGATGATGTTTTCAAAAAGACTCACAATAAACAATATATCAATAATTAATTAATATCTCATGCATATATTAGAGGTTCAACCAGTTTAGAAATAATTAAATTCATACCGTTTAAGTCACCGTGTTTGTGTAGGCTAGGCTAGGCTATATAAACCTTCTAAATAATAGTGCATTATACGCATCGTTTGGCAAAGCCCTCTGTCGATTAACGGACTCGAACCAACAGATCTGTTTGACTGGAAGAAGCCTTGGTGAAAGCGAAGAAAGCTGAATATTTGAACAAATAGTCAGCAATGGTTCGTTAATCTTTATGATCATTTAAAACACGATGTTTCCGTACCGGTAGTAGATTTCAATCAGTAGCCTTTTCTTTAGGTTTGTCTTTTGTTCTGCCCTAGGCATCAATAGCCAAAACCTGTTATCCTTTGCCAGGCAGCACTACTTCATTAATTTTTATAAACGCCCACTGGGACATCGAGAAATAATGTCAAATAACACATAGTAATAAAAATTAAAATGAATGTAAAACAAATTAATGTAAATAAGTGTGAAGTATTCTAGTAATAAAAGTTCAAAAAGGGGATTATCGCATTGCGATCTTTTGATGTTACTCGCCTTTGAAAGTTTGAAACTCCCATTTGTTTATTTATGAACCCTCCCGTCTCTCATGTAGACCCTACTTTCGAACCAATCGGAGGGTACGATATGTTTCCCTCATCTCTAGTATTTAAAGGGCACAACTCAAACCATTTGTGTCAGTTTAGTAAAAAAAAAGACATGGAGAGAACTATAGGACTTGATGAAGATGATCAGTTGATTTCAGTTTCTAGTTTATTATATTTTTAGACTTCTACTACTATGACATCGTATTTGAGTATAGGATTTGATTTTAGTTTTGATCGCTGATTGTATATATTTTAGTATATTTTTAGTGCAACTCCAAATTAAACAATCAAAGCACCAAAACAATATTTTTCTTCATGACGTTTTGTCGGCGCCGTTTTGTCAGCGCACCGATGGAGACAGCATTGTTGCACGACCACCTTTCGCGAGCATACAACTCGAACCCACAATCGGTGGGTGACGGGTCAATCGCACAACCGAAAAGACCACTGACCTTATAACGTAAGACATAAGATGTTCTTTCTCATAACAGATGAAGACATTCGGTTTCTTGTTGATCGCCAGCATTCTGATCGCTCACTCCTTCCATTCATCGGCTGCTCCGTACGGCGGTGAGTACAGCGTATATTGTTGGCCAAAAAGTCTAAGGTTTTATGCCAATATCTTGGCCAAAAGTAAGAATGATTAAATCATATTTTACAGGCTTACATGCAATCCATATTTGCACAGGGCTATTTCATTTTTGTACGTTTGTTTCTTGATGAAAAGTTCTTAGGGTTATCATCAATAGACCTGGATGAATGGTCCGTTTATGAACAGTGCCTTTATGAATCGTCCTTTGATGAACAGTCCTATAGAACCCACATTAGCTATTTTCTTATAATGTATGCCACTGCTGTACAACCCTTTTGGCACCATGGGCCGCAGTCCCGCTGAAGCAAGAACTCTGAAGCTGAGGACCGCAACAGTAAACTCAAAAGCAGCGCTAATTTTTTTGATAATTATTAACTCTCTAATGTGTAAGGAATAATGGAAATGATTTATAGCCTGTTTACACATGCCATGTTTGACATGCTCCGTAATATTTTAGCACCAAAAAGTATAAGAGGGCTTTTATCACTGCCTTGCACTTAGTTCATTTTTCAGTTCATCGCCCAGGCAGTTTTGTTGGCATAACTCTACTTAAGGGCTGAGCAGATTTCTATTATCCTTCTCGGGCTATTATAAAGACTCGTCGTCAAAGCCAACGTCTTCGGTTTTAAGGGCAATCAATATTTCCTTCAAACGCTTAGGACTATAATATTTTAGCGTGACTACATGATTGTATCTCTAAAGAGGAACGACCAAAACCACAGGAAACGTGCTGGAACTCTGAAGACATCTCAGTAACAGACTTCGAGAGAACGGTTTCAGACGGACTGCTTAGTTGAGTACAGGAATTAGAGTTGTTAAAGCCAGAAGTCGTGTGTCAATCAATTGTTTGACTACAGGGACCTAATCCCAGGGGGAAAAGAAGATATTAGGACCTAGATCTACATCTAGCTGACGGAGCTGTTTTGACGGGGCTGTTTTGGCGGAGCCGTTTTCACGGGGCTGTTTTGACGGGTTTTTTGACGGGTCACCCGGCAACCGTTACAATAAATCTTTATAAATAAAGAGAAGATTCTGTCGGTGTGTGTGTCTGTCTGTTTGATTGGGATGCATTTCCACAGTTTTTTGAGCTTTTCACTCTCAGCCTTCACTACTGTGCAGGTCTCGTAATGAGACACCCAGCGAGGGGATGGCGATTATCTACCGCCATGGGGGCCAGGGTGGGGGCGAAACCCCAATTTTTCCCCACAAAACCGCAGCTATTGATCTGAAATTTTCTACCTAGACAGAGGGCCATCAGAACCGCCCGTTGGAAGATTGACGAATCTCCATAGGGGGTCAGGGTGGGGGCTAAAACTCAAGCATTTGCAATATCCATTCCGTCGCCTTAGTTTCATAGCTATTCACCTGAAGCATTCCAGCTATTATTGAATGCTACCAGCCCACCTCGCCCTCACCCAACACACAAATCGCCTCGCAGAGACCGTGTGGGGCCAGGGTATTATTGGGGAAGGGAGAAAAAATGCCGTAAAACGCAGCTATTGATCTGAAACTTTCCACATAGACAGATGACCATCAGGACCGAGTGTAGGACATTTCCCCCCTGGACAAAACCCCAGGACAAAACTCCCCGGACAACCCCCCCGGACAATTCCCCCCCCCCCAGGGTAGGACAATTCCCCCCGTCGAACATATTGCGTGTTACTGGTATTACTATAAAACGGCGGTCCTAAGTGTCCTAAGTTGGATTGATGAAAAGATATCTTGCTAAATAGAAGCCGGATTGATACAAAATAATTTTTACTTAAATGGAAGCTGGATTGATGAAAATATTCTTGCTTAAATTGGAGCTGGATTGATGAAAATATTCTTGCTTAAATGGAAGCTGGATTGATGAAAATATTCTTGCTTAAATTGGAGCTGGATGGATCAAAACAATTGTTATTTAAATAGAAGTTGGATTAAACGCATTTTTGCCTAAATGGAAGCAAAGGGGGGAATTCGGTCCGGGGGTTTTAATGTCCTAGGCTAAATCAGAGGGGGAATTGTCCGGGGGGGTTATTGTCCGGGGGTTTTGTCCGGGAGGGTTTGTCCAGGGGGGGAAATGTCCGCGCCCCATCAGGACCACCCATTGGAGTGGTTGGCGAATCTCTACCACCATGGGTAGCTGCATTGGTATGGCGATGCTGTCAGGGCCTTACCCCAACTTACCTCCGTGAGCTATGCAGCTTTACATTAGGTATCCAAGGACGTCGTCAACTACGCTCTGCTGATAGGGGAGTCCTCTTAGTTCCTCTTGCTCGTACTACTACCATGAAGAATCGAGCCTTTTCTGTGGTTGGACCAGTGGTCTGGAATGGCCTTCCTTTTGAGCTACGCCTACACCCTGGGACTCTACCAGGATCCTTCCTTACTAAACTTAAAACTGTTCTTTTTGTGCGCGCTGGAGTCGGGAGCGCCTCTGAGTAGTTTTTCTTGAAGGAGCGCTATATAAATGTCCGAATGAATGAATGAATGACTGAATGGGAGCAGGGTGGAGGCGAAAGCCATAATTTTCGCTGTTTCACCGGGATGCATTTCCACAGTTTTTCACCTTTTCAATCCAAACCTTCTCTACTCTGTCAGGGTGGGGTGGAGTGGGGGTGGGATTGGGTGGGGTTGAGGTGGGTGGGGTGGAGGCGGGGTGTGGTGGACCGGTTTCGGGTGGGGTTGGGTAGGGGTGGGGATTAGTAGGGGTGGAATGGGTTGGGTTGGGGAGCGGTGGGTGTGGATGGTGATGGTGTGGAGTGGGGTGGGTGAGGTCACTGAGGTGAGTGGGGTTAGTTATCAATAAAAATAAACGTTGATTCGTTGAAGTCGACCACTGACTTTGTCCTTTACGTCAGGGGTTCTCAACCTTTTTCGTCCCGCGACACACTTAAACTTGCTATCAAATTTGGCGACACACCATTCAATCGTCATATATGTAAATGTCGTAAAAATATAAAAAGTGTCAAAGTTAAACATGTCTATTTATTTCAAATTTCCTCTCAAACTTATTTATCCTTCTGAAATGCTAAACTGCTGACATCTAAAAAAAGAAAATAATTATATTGAATTTCTTTCCAATTTTTATGATTCTAACATTCTAAATTATTCTTCTGACCCCAATCTATAAACTTAGTCGTTTCTACAACTCGACGTCAATTTAGTCACATAATTACTAAGATCTTGTAGTCCTAACAGCTAATGGGATCTTTGTTCTTGGATTTTTCTTTGTATCATATTAAAACGCGGTTCCACAGTTTTTGTAAGTGCAACTCGTAAGCAGGCTGAGAGGGCACCTCCGACAAGT
>OX457037.1:28581121-28708621 GCA_949752735.1 Lumbricus terrestris | reverse complement strand
TCTGACAGTATTGATTGGCACGCCCGCAAAAATTATGAAATGTCAAAATTTCACATTTTCGTCTTAATTTTATTTATTAACAATAATTAGGTTTTTTAACACAGTTATTTTGCTATGGTGATATCTTTAGCTAGTAGCCCACTTTACATATGGAAGGGATAACTCCAAGAATGACAACCAAAAAGTCGAAAACAAGACGAACTATTATAGTTTTCCAGTCTTTGAGATTCCTTCAGAATTGTCTCAAACTGTGCTTCCGCAAGTGCTGACATGATGAAGTTCGTTCTGTTTATTCATGATGACATGAAATGATAGAAAACCGTAAGGGATCTGGCATTGGCTGTTATCGCAGTACAGGTGGCACATTTTTAATTGAAGAAGGGTGGATTATGCCGTTGAACTTCCATCCCAACGATATCTCACAAGCGAGTATGTCAAAAATAATTAAGTTCTTTCACGACAAGTAGAGAAATCGTCTGAAGCCATATAAGGGCAGATTGTACTAATAAATACTAATACTGGGAACGTAGCAGATGTTATTTGCTTGCTTGAAATCTTTATATAAGTAAGGGAGTCCATTACAGTAGCTCTTGTGTTTGTTATCTGCAAACTAATTGGCTTTGAGACATCTCCTACAGAAACTCGATGGTGTCACAGTACGGTCCTAGAGCGCTCTCTGGTCCATTTCGTAAAGCAATCCAAGTATGTGAAAACATGCCCGTAGTTCCCTTTATATCAATTGCAAATGACAACTATCCGCGTGTTGATAATAGCGATCTAAGAACGGATCAGAAGTAATTGTACAACATATGTCATTCTATACCTGCCTTGGAATGCCGTGTAGAAGTTCCCTATGATCAAAACCCATGTTCAGTAATTCATTCAAGATGATTCACAACTGCTAACCGAATTCCATGCTTCTAAGTTGCATCAACCGAATCATCAGAGCAACTTGTCACACTCATATATTCACTATGAAGACATCGGCCTGTGATCCAATCTGGTTCTACATCAGACATAATTTTCCTGCCAGAGGTTCTCGACATCCTCATCAAATGATTGCATTTTCAAGATAGCCTACTTGTTCAAAGATATGTCAGAGATTGTTGATCCAGTTATACAAAGAAATGCCTTCCTCGGACATCCTGAGAATATTCTGCTTGCAATGTTGAAACAAGGATACAAATCACAGGCTTATTAGAGATGTGGCATTCCAAAGGATACTATAGCTTCACGGAAACAAGACCCGATCAATACTGTCAGACAGTTCCGTGTGACACTTTGAACTTTACTGCTATAGACAATGTCGACTTAATAAGTTGGAAAGACGCCAATATATGGGAACCACCTCTTACGAGGCTTAGATCTACTTCGGACGAAGAAAAACTATAGCGTGTCATAGAAAGAACATGACTGAAACCATTGTTGAATTTCTGAAATTTCCTTGTCACTTCCAGGCAACTCAAAGATGCATCAGACTTGCAACTGAAGCATCGTCGTCTGTATGAACTAAATAATTTTGTATAAATCCATCGCCTAGTCTATTCGTCTTTAATCTGACCGGCATATCATACCGGTCAGATTAAAATCATAAAGCTTTATTAAAGTGTTTGAAGCAAATTCAGATGAACACTGAATCGAGGTAGGCTAAAATCGAGAGAAAAAAGTTTGTTACATGCTTCTAATCAAACCAATTTCAATTGCAGTACCTCAATTACTCTATGTGTTCCTTAAAATAATGATTGAAATAGTTGAATCTGCTCATATCAGCGTGGTTACAGTATATCATAGACGATTAAACACATTACGGGAATTTTGAAGTTTTTGGTCTTAATGGGATCCGCTTTGAGAGTTGGGGCACCTCAAGATCTAATACTAGAGGTACGATATTTTACGCTGGCAATGCTAACATCTATACACAAGTTTTGCACCCCTGCCAATTACGGATTCTTCAAAAAATATTTTGCCTATAGGATTCACTCCACCCTAATACACAACTATTATATTCGTTTAATTTATGAAAAAGTTCAGGATGACACACCTCAGCCTGGTACAAAGTGACCTAAGGCTATATATTAATGCCGTGTGTTGAAGCTTACACTGCCCACCGCACTCCGATAATAAACATTGTGTTGTTATTGTGGTCATGTTTTTCTTACCTTCCGATTTTCAGTTCACATTGGACATATAATATAGGCACTTAAAAAATATTATTGAAAATCGGCTTGTATGTTATTACCACATTGACCACGCGACACGTCTACTGCTAGAAATGACGCCAGAATGACGTCGCCAAAAGAGATTAAAATTTTTATTGATGGCATCTCTTACCTCGTCCTTTCGAAACATTGGCATCTGTTCTTCGATGTAGTTTGTGGGCAACTCTGTGAGAATTGGAATGGACTATAAGGTCATTGTGTGTGTCAACATTTAGTAGACTGGTTCACAGTGTTCCGTCCATCTTTTTTTAATGCTTACATCGCATGCCTGTATTTTTTCGTTGATATGTTTTATGATTGATGCAATTTTGATCTCAAATTTCCACTGATTAGTCTGCCTTATTATATACTTCCTGCATTCTATTTATTTCACAGGTGGATGCTTTTTCAGCTTCTTTGCATTATTCCACCCTGTTGCCTTTGTCTCGTAGCAGCTTCCTTTTGATTTCTTTGTTGAGCCAGTTGAATTGTTTCCAGTCTGTAGTCACAGTGTACTGTAGTGTATTGTTTTTTGCTAATTTCCGTCTTTTCCCACAAGATCTATATTAATAATTAATTCGTCTGATATCAATCCAGTGGTTTTTTTTATAGATTTTTAAAGAAGCCCATTTATCAGGATGATATAACACATGTTTTCGACGATGAATACGTACGTATCAATACACAATTTTATGCGTACTTACCTTCTATAGCATAACATAACGTAACGTAACATAACATAACATAACAGGGTTTACGGTGGTTCAGGAGAGTCATGATCTGTGTGAGAATCACCACTTTTACAATGTTTTAAAATCCTATCTGCCCTTGCTTCTCCTTGAAATTTATGAGTGTCTACACCAACACTGCCTCTTCACTCAGCTCGTTCCAGGTCTTCAATGTTCTGCTCCTAAAAATCTTGTTTGATGGCACCCTCGGTCTGTCTGAATATCTTAAATTGGTGTCCTCTTAAACCTCTAATGTAAGCTAACTGAAAAATCTTGAGTATGGTGTCATTTCCTTGTTTGTCATCAGCTTGCATGTCTCAATTATATCTCATCTGCATCTTCGTTTCTCCAGTGCTGTCAATCCACATTTTACCAATCTCCAATTCTCCCATCGTACGTTAAAGTTCCATATCCCCTGATCATCTTAGTTGCTCGCCGTTGCATCTTTACTAGCACGTGTTTATCTTTTTATGTGTATTGATTCCACGGTTGAGCACAGTTACTGTACTCGAAGTGAGGTCTAACTAGAGTTTTATATAACTTCAGGGTGATGTTTTTTTCTTTGCTGACCACGGTTTTTTTATATGTCCCAGAACCTTGTTTGCTTTGTAGTCAAGTATTTTTGTAGTTAAGTCACCAATCGAATTGACATAGATATATGTAGTAATAATCGTGAGTAGTTCAATGACTATTATTTCTACCTCACCTTCCCCTCAGTAATGAGTATTGGTGCTACCTCACCTAAAAATTGATCGACGACGTCACTGAGTTAGTGGCACAACCACGCATCCTGACCAATAGGAAGCGGCGGCGGCTTGCGGGCGGCGGGCTGTAGCGGCGGGCGGTGGCGGCGGCTTGCGAGCGACTGCGGGAGGCGCCAGCCTTGGGCTATGGCGGCGGGTGGCGTTTGACCATAGGATGTAGCGCGGTCGGCGGGCGACCATGGGCTATAGGCCTCTGACCAATAGGAAGCGGCATCGGGCGGCGGGTGGCGTTTGACCATAGGATGTAGCGCGGTCGGCGGGCGACCATGGGCTATAGGCCTCTGACCAATAGGAAGCGGCATCGGGCGGCAGCTTGCGGGCGGCCATGGGCTATAGGCCTCTGACCAATAGGAAGCGGCATCGGGCGGCAGCTTGCGGGCGGCCATGGGCTGTAGCGCGGGCGGCGTGCGGCCATGGGATATAGCGGCGGCTGCGGTCGGTGCACTTGGAACCATGGAATTTCCAATTTCCCATTCTTGTATGACCATCGGATGTCTCTTCCTATAATTAAATTTGGACCTGTCAACACCAATCAACGACCACTTTATAATTAAACGAGCGATAGGCTTAGCGACTACATTCAAAATGACCGTGTATGCTATGCTTGGTTCTCCCCCTTTGTCTCTGCCATGACCAACATCATTCTGTCAATGATTTCCTATTGGTCACGCTGCAGCAGGCGAGGTGTTCAAAGGAGGGGAAATTAGATCTGTCAGAGGGTGGTTTATTGGAGCGCCCTACAGGATGGCAATGCAGCAGAGCCAGTTGATTAAAAATTGCGTGGGTGTGGTTGGCAGTTTGCCGCTTTATGTTGGGAAAAGTGACCCAACCAATAATAGAAGCTTTATAGGCTATACATGCGAGTTTGTAGTGAGTAGTGGTACGAGTAGGGGCAAAGTGACAAAGCGGGAACACCACCCCAAAAATTTATCTTCAATATGTGTCAAGGTCCCACCAGAGACCACTTCTAAAATGTATAGATAGCAGTGGTGTAGTGGGGCGGGGACGCGGGGGGACGCCGTCCCCCCACTTTTGGCAAAATTCTTGCAAGATTGCACTTTTTGCTACAGTTTCTACTTCAATTTTCCAGGCGTCCCCCCACTTCAATTTCCAGGCGTCCCCCCACTTCATTTTTTAGGACTAGACCACTGATAGATAGTATGTGGCAAGACTCCTATTCTAAAATTAATTGTGAGTAGATGTCAAGGTCATTTCTAAAATTTTCATGACTAACTGAGAAACCCCAATGAAGGCGCATTTCTAAGATTTGTTGTAAGTAGAGGAAGACATACATTTGTGGCATCTATTCTATACTTTATTGTGTCTCCAATCTGCCAGTATTTGATGGTTTTTATAGAATCATCTTCATATTTTATATTGGAAGAAAAACAATGTCGCTCGTTTGACAATTTTTCAACACAATCGGTGAATAATGCATATTAAAGCTATAAATGTCTTTCAACAAATATATTTTCCAACTCGACAAATGACGAACAATTATGTACAAAGTTCCATAGATCTATTATAAAATAAATCATCGCAATGTCTTTACAAAACGAAAAAAGTGCTCATCAAATATACACAACATCTTTGACTTTTATCAATCCTTTCTAAGCAAACCTAGTCTTCCACAAATAGCCTATATTTACGATTCGAAAAAGTAGTCAACAAATACACAGCGTATGGTACTTTGCTCAATTCTATCCAAGCCAACTTAGTCTTCCACAAATAAATACACGTTATTTTCATATGCTGTTTTCGAAATTCAAGATATTATGTTCTGTAGAAATTGCAAGAAGAATTCGGTTTAATTTCCATACAATAATTATATACAAGAAATATACAAGAATCATGTACCAGAATTATATACAAGTGTTATATACATTGTGAAAGTTGAGGACTAGCATTTTATCGACAAACGGCCGTAGGCAAGCGAAGCGATATTATCTATCAAATAGGCCCTATCTCTTATTGTCGTACGGCGAAAGAGCAGATTTCGAAATTTCGGCGGTATGAAGTTGGTGATTTACACTACGAATAAGCTTAGTGTAGAATTTTGCGGTCGTCGTCGATTCACCGAACAGACAGTTTGCATACTCATCATGACGAATGTATTTGGCCACGTACGACTTTTTGACACCTTTGGCGGCTATCTTCTCGTAATCTCCAAGAAGTAACAGGTTATACATTTTGGATCTTAAACCCACGAATTCCAAAGGTGGTTCCCCATTCGACTCGTCCTTGAGCTTACCAATCACTTTCGCATTAGCTCTGCTATGCAGATAGTGATTGGCGTGGTAGTCAGATGTGTCGTATTTGGTCATATTTTGACGCATGTCCAAATATACACCGCCCGTTCGAATGTGATAACACAGAATGTCCGTATCGGTGAAAAGCAATTTGGCTTTTTCTCCGTACAACTTCTGCACATGATCGTAGTGAAAGCGATACACGTGCATTGTGCAGTTTAGAGATATCCAATATACTCATGCCAACATAATTATATCTGCTTGTCCAACATCATCTCCGACTTTAAAATTTTGATGACCGTCACGTCTTCATTTATGATGTTGAACGCCTAAATGTTGGCCTAGTGATATATTGCTTCGTCTGCCTCTCATTCGTAACAAATCTGACGTTGAGATGTTTTCTTTATTCTGCAGACATTTTCCGTAGGGTGGGTGATGGGTAAGTGGGACAGGTCACTAAAGTGGGACAGCTAAGCTAGTGAGGCTTATATGCTTATTATGTCCAATACATCCAAAATCTAAAAATGCATAGTCTATGACAATATACCCGACGTCATTAATATGTGCGTTCACACGTTTTATTGGAAGTTTTTAATGGCCCTTGGTTGTGCGCGTAACATTCGATTTTAGAAAATTAGTGATTTTGCGGTATTCATAATTTTGATAATATTAACTTGCTAAGGCCCTTGTCGACACTAACGACAAATAATTCGATTGAATGCAATTTATTTTGAAATATACTGACGAAATGAACTACCAGCAACGGTTTTAATCACCCGATGTCAACATGAATTTGCAAAACCTGCTGGTGTATAGGTGTCCCACTTTAGCGACAGCTGTGTTGTCAAAGTGGGACAGCGATCTGCTGCTAAAGTGGGACAGCCTATTGCAGCTGAAGTAAGCATACCTATTGATAGGCCTGTTGAATATAAGCCTATCTAAATCCTAGGTTACAATTACGTTGATTGTTTTAGATGGGAAGAGTGCTTGATAAAATGTCAACATGCATTTACAAAGCCTGCTGGTGTATAGGTGTCCCACTTTAGCGACACTGTGTTGTCAAAGTGGGACAGCGATCTGCTGATAAATGGAATTTTAGATGATGATGATTTTTTGTGTGCTCTCTGTGCACAACAACTTACCTTCTAGCCTTAAGTTATCATTGACTATCTTTTTGTATGTTAACTAGGCCTATAGGCCCTCAAGTTTTGATGCTCATAGAGCCTATCAGTGTTGGACCACTTTAGTAGCAATAGTGGACCACTTTACCGTTTTCCGAAGAAAATATAAATTGTCGTGCCTTCCTATGCAAAATCAAGTTATGGACCACTTTAATATCTATTTTGTCCCACTTTAGTAGCTCCTGGAATCAGACACAGTCTAAACTGTCTGTGTATGCATTTAGTTTGGTCTGTTTTAATATATCGACTCCTCGACTGCACGTCATTCCCTTAAGTGTCCCACTTACCCATCACTCACCCTACACAGAGTTGTTCAAGAGCTTGAACAGATCCTTTTCGAATGAGTTTCCGGCCGTCTGTCGCTTGGCGGTGTTGAAATCTATGTAGGGCTTTAGCCATCGAGACTGGTCAAATTCCAAGACTTTGTGAATTTTTGTGACTTTCCGACCCATTGCCATGTAGAATTGCAAATTGCGATAATGCAAAACGTAATTTACCTTGGGTTTTACATTTGGAATCAATTTCTTAATTTTATTGTCATTAAATTTGATCCCTAATTTTTCCCCAATTCATTTACGTATGGGGAAAGCATGTCCTTTGTTATTGCCATCTTTTCCGGAGCGAGCGGGTAGTCATTATGCCAATCATGCAGTTGAGATGGATATTCCATAACCACCTCGAGAATGCAACCTTTCGAATCATCATCGGATTTCGCCCTTACGTCGAAATCCATCAGTTCGTCAGGGGTCAGAAATCGAAACTTGCCAGTGGGTAGCGGTTCACTCATAACGAAACCGTAGAGATGGTTACAATCGAGGTACATAGTGTAACTCTTTTCTACCGTAGCATCATATCTTTGAGCGAGATTTGGGTTGTTGGGCTTTGCGTAAAGATTGCTGATCATACTCACTGCGCCCCGCATACCTTTCTTGATGAACAGGTATTGATCAGGATCTGTCAACAATTCCAATGTGACACCGGTCATCTTCAGGCATGCATCGAAGCTGAGACCTGAAAAATAATGGAGTGCGTCCAGCCCATAGTAGCTCAAGATCGTCTTTCGGAATTCCTCGAACACATCGGCTAGAAGAACCACATCAGTTTCCAAGTAGCCTACAGTTCGTGATATTCCTGCATCGTCTGCATGCCAAATTTTGACTAGATGTCTTTTGCATGTGAATAGTCTGCATCACTGACGTGTTCATCGGGGAGTCGACTGAAGAACAGTTCCTGTAGGGGCTGAGCGGTATCACACATTCTCTCTGCACAATCCATGTTTTCATATGGGTAGACTCCTTTGCGGGCCGCAGATTGAATTGCTCGTCGTTCGGATGGAGCCTACGCATATGATGGAATTTGGAATTCCCGCCTTTTGTCAAATCTGTTACCAAGGTGTCCAAACTGCAGCTGAGAAATGGGAGAGATTCCACGAAACGTAACCCGTCAATTTCAAACGCCAAATATTTCTCCATGGTTGTGGCAATAACAAAGACATCATTGAGAGCGAAGAATCAGGAGAGATGTTTGAATATTATGTGGGAATCATATCCCTTCAGATTATGGAAAACGACCGGGATTATGTAGTTGCATTTATTCTGACCTGCTCTTGACTTCTTAAATTTGTTGTTGTTGCAAAGGGCGCAAGTAATTTGACCGGTTACATCGCAATGGTGTCTTACTATGTTTTCGCGAGTGCATTTGACGGCGCAATAAGGGCAATTTGAAAAATTTGCCTACGTTTGCCTTTGCAAATTGTTGAGCGAAGCCATCGGTCTGTTCCGACTCAAAATTTTGTTTATCCTTACCTGTTCAGATTTGAGATGTGTGAAGAATGCATCCGCAGCATTGTCACCGCTGTAGACATATGGTCTTTCGTTATTGAAGCGTTCGAAGGTGGAGACGGTCAAGCAACAGAAGCCGCTGGGAATGTGTGTATCTCAGAAAGTTGTGGAATTGCCGGCTGGAATGTTGATTTTGGACAAGTATGACTCGAAGTCCGCATAGGTGGTGAATGCGATTGGCATTTGTTTCTGGATGTTGGAAAATGTCAGATGTTCTTGTCAGGTGAAGGGTAGCGAACATGTTGCACGCCGTGGGTGCTGTAGTCTGGAATGTGGTTTTGCAAGCCAATCTCGGTGGTGAAGCTGTGAAGGCAGAATGAACATGGAAAGTTTTTGTTTGTGTAAGTAGTTCGTCCGGATAAAAGACGGGAAAGATTTCGGATAAGTATGTAGTGCCGTCTCTCGCCTTCGCTCAATAATAACAGATTGACCGCATGCTTGCGGTTGTGATGCTGGGATGCATACAAAGAGATGAAAGTACTGTCTTGGTCTGAGTTTATGCAGAGGACATTTATTGCAAAATCAGGATTACGTGCTTCAAAAAATGGAATTTGGCCAATCTCGACGGGGAATGCTAGTCCATAAGTGTGTGATTCATGCATATAGGGCGTGTATTTGATGATACGCTGTGCATTTTGTGTTCTCTGGATGTACATGTGCGGGAGTACAGTATAAGAAACAGAAATTGTCGTTATTCATAATGTTTAGAGTGACTTTATTTATCCGCTAACCATTTTTGCGATGGAATGTACGATGATCCGCCAATCGGATCGTTTTCGGTCATTTGGATGACGATGTTGTCAATCGTCCAACCGGATCCGTCGTTCGTGAAGCTGTCCGTCAGCGCATCGATTGATGAGACAACGGCTTCCAATTGATCGTCGATGTTGGATGGATTCAGAAGAATCGATGACTCAGATTTAAAATACGCGGTCGTAGATCTTGTGCTTTCTCGTTCGAACATGAATTCCGAGGCTATGTACCACTTGACCGGACTAAAACAAAATGCCAATCAGCATATCTACAAACTGATAATCAAGATTGTTACATTGAACAACATTTCTACGTCATACAAAGTTTCAAATTTGAAAAATAGCCAACACATAGGATTACCCTTTGACAGATAATTGCTGCTCCAAAGTTGATGTGATGTCGGCCTTCAATCCATCGATGATCATCCTGAATTGATGGCATGAGCTTTTGGATCAGATTGAAGATGCTGCTACTCGAATATGTTCGGACCGAGGATCAAACGCGGTTGATGGAAGGTTTCGAACACGTGATATATTGTGCAGAACCGGCTTGGAAGAAGTGAGCCTGCCTTCGTAGGTCGCATGTGGCACAAACTCTACGATTAGCACATATTTGACACAAACCGTTACTGTTCAACTTCATTTTCTTATAGGCTGAACAGTAGCGGCAGTACGTGGCCATTTGTTAAAGATACAAAAACAAAACCCAAAACAAAATTAATTCTCTATCGTAATTTTCTAAAATTACAAATTCGTATTGTTCTCAGTTTCTAACGAATTTGTTAGTGTGGGACAGAAATATACATCACACAACGAATTTCTGCTTACTATGCTTTTTCCCATTTGATGTTGATGGCACGTCATCTTCTTCTATGCGTCTATTGGGTTCTGGGGCTTTTCCGCGTTCCAGCCTCCTTGCCTCTTTGTCCTTCGATCCATTCGCAGTCATCACATCAGAACATTCTGGAAAAGATAATGTGAATTGACAATACAAATAAATGACATAAAAATGATTCACAAAAACTTGAAATAAATGGAATTATAATTGAAAAGTTAAAATAATTAAAATTGTTATTATAAAGTTGTTAGAAAAATACATTTTTGTTCAAGCAAGAAGACCTGCTAACATCCCTGTAATCACATTGACAGAATACTCTCATTATTAATCCCTTCCAAGTTTTCTGCTCCGGTATGGTTGTGATTTACTGGTCAGCTGGTAAGAAGTCGGCTATAATCTCTGAAGAACAGTAACGTTGCCGGAATTAAATTTAAGATGAGGCAACTTCTGAAAACACCTCTGATCCACGCGTGACAGACCATTTGAAAAATCCAAAATTCTAGCCATTCCTCGTCATCTTGACTATCCTCATTGCTGCGGATCGGAGACCAGAGCCAACGACGTCAGTTTCTTCCATCTCTCTCTGTCCCTTGCTCTCCTTATGCAATCCGCCATCGACAACCCCCATCCACTCCTCGAAATTGGTCAAGTATATTTATAAATACCTCCATGTAGGCCTATAGCTAAGCATATGCTGATGAACAGATTCAAACGATTAGCGGTGCCTTCTCTTGACAACTCAGAATTTGAAAAAAACTCTGTCCCAAGTGTAAATCTGTCTGTTTTCTCCAGCTCAGGGCAATACAGGTCATGTTGTAGACTACTCTCTTCAATGCACCTGCATCATGCACCTTTAAAAAATCCAGTTTCCGTCCTTGTTGCCGTGTCATACATTGCTGACGTTAATAATAATTATGAGAAAACGTGCACAGAATGCTGTGTTCTTATTGACACTTCTTAACATTTATTGGTATTTGAGACGCATGCACATAGCACGCGATTTCGGTCGTGCTAACGGTACAATGAGGAATCGTCTATTTAGTTCGTGCTGTATCGTTATAATGAATGGATCTTTATAAAAAAAGATGCCATTATTCATAGCGTTGTGCTACATGTTGCTAGAATTGTTTTACAGACTAAGACTCTCTAGAACGTTTGGTCATTGCCCTCGATATTCTTCCACGTGCAGACATAATCCTTTTATAAAGCTTTTGTTGTTGCTGTTCCGAGTGCTATGCTGAAAAGGAGTTAATGAATTCAGAACATGGCATTGAAAAACATATAGCCTATTTCAACACTAGTTACTGAAGTCAATCTCTTGTGCTGTATTGTAGTAGAAGTGATCAAATGGAGAGAGCAGCATTAGTCACAGCGAATCGATCAATACGGATGAGGCAGGAACTAAATCGACATTTGACATGACCTCTAACACTTAATTTCAGAGCAGTGCAGCACTCGATAATCGCTTTTGGAATTAAATTAGAAAAAAGCTTTAATCGACAAATTGATTCATTTGCTGATAAAATTATTATGTCATTTGGTGTAATGATGTTATTGTGAGCTCATTTTTGTATTGCATTTGTATTATAACGATTATTAATTGTGGGACGACAGTCGTCAACGATTGCTACAGGCACTGGCGCACCTGAGAACGAGAGAGACAGACAGAGAGACAGATAGAGAGACAGACAGAGACGGAGAGAGACAGAGTGAGCGAGACAGACATAGAGAGAGACGGAGAGAGACTGAGAGACAGACAGACACAAAGAAGGAGGCAGAGAGAGAGGGACTGAACGATAGAATGAGGGATGTACACACTGTACAGTCTGCTTGTATTAAGCCCTCTGCACAGTGTAGCTGGATTTACATATGTAGACCTAAGCATTTGGTTTTATGGGTCGTAATAATTTGGGAGATGGTCATTAGAGTGGTCAAAAAAATGAACATTGAAATATATGAAAGGCATGTACATTTTTATGTACATCTGGTACAAAAAACCCACAGTGCAAAATATTAAAACACTGTGACTCTATCTTCAGGTCACTCACTGCTGTCAAAGTTTTGACATACTAACTACATTGTAAACACTGCAATATAACTGGCAGGCCTCCAGTCAACGAGCACTGAGCCTTCCATTTTAGCTGTTAGCAATATTATTTAATTGCCAGCATGAAAAGCAGCTGCAATCAGTGTTTAATTGACTTCCAGTGTCTAATAAAAACTATATAAGAATGCTGTCAGCATATCACAATGTCGGTTCAGAAAGTCGAATTTGACCACGAAGATTACGATGAAGCTTCGCCACCTAGAGTAATGCTTGGTGTCTTCGCTCTTCGTCAGCGAGTCATTGAAGGTACTGATTGTTGCAGCTAATCTCATAAATCTCTCTGCCACATCATTCACGACTTGGTCTGTAGGCCTACTTAAGAGGAAGATCCAACGTCTCCTTGATACAAAGAGATTTCATAAACCTCCGGCTCTTTGTTATTTCCTCTCCTTTTTCTCCTTAGGAACCTACCTCTTGCATTCTAGGTTCTTCTTCTTTACTTGTGTCTTGATTATTTCTTTTCTCATTCATTAACTGCCTCTTGGAGAAAAATAAGAACCCAGCAAGGTCAATTCCTAAATACCAGAAATGACGAATGAAATTAGTAAATGCCGCCTTAGTGATCTTCTCATTTGCAGCGTTGTGTTGGTCATCCAGGAGAGCCCAGATCCTCTGTTAGAAAATAGGCTTACAGAGGCACAGTTCTGCAAGTCTTCATGACTACGATGGCTGCATCTTGGCACTTTCTGCAGTCAGTTATTTTAGAGCCTGAAATGCACGGACTAGCGGACTGTTATGATGAAAGACCACTGTTGGTGATAAACATTTGAATAGCTGGATATCGGGTCCAGATGATGCAGCCATCACAACTGTGAAGACTGTATCCAATATAGACTCTGTTGCGAGATGTATGTACAAGCTAAAAATGCGACAGAAGCCAACAAAATACAACACCGAACAGTTAGCAACATCCGTAATGGATCCCATGGCGTGTTGGTAGCAGTAGAGTCAAATAACAGAGCTTCAATAGGTTTTTCCCATGTCCATTCTTCAATGATCTTGACAGCGACGTTGGTCATGGCAGCTCCAGTACCCGATGGAAGCTTTGTCACAGCAATGAGCTCATCGAATTTGATATGTGGACTTGAAACCAACAATTATTGACAAAAGGTCAACCCAGTATGAGAATTGTTGAAAAATAACTGGGGGTTAAACCATGATCCACTTTTAATTGGGGTGTGAAAAACAGACTTTACTATGGGGCTCTAAGTAAGACTGGGGGCTGAAACGCCCAGTAATTCTCACCCTGGGTCAACCTATGCGCCCTCTTCTTTCTCCTGTAAGGTCTGCTACAGTTACTTTACTATTCCAGAGTGTTACTAAGAGAACATCTTCCTTCTTGACTTCGTGGATGAAGGAATCTATCAGATTGACGCTATATTGGTTCCAGGGCCGCATTAAGGCTAGTGCGGGCCCGGGGGCTGTGGTAACCTTGCGGGCCCTCCTCTCAGTCTTCCGTCAACCACTGGTCTACCATGGAGGCACATATGCATGTAATTAGACCGTGTTTACTAATGAGTATAGGCCTACACTATACAGCCAAGGGATTCTTTTCCTTTGGTACGCATGCAATTGTTTCCAAGGAAAATTTTCGTACACTAGTAGGCCTAGATATAAGTCTACAATACGAGACAAAAGGAAAGAACGACTAGATTCTTCAATTGTTATTTATATTTATAAGCCATATATGCTTATATGATCCTTCCAGTTGATTTTCTTCATTGTTCCCCACGTCCACATTTCGAAGACCTCCAGTCTTCTTATGATTATATTGCTTGCTCTCATAGTTCATGTCTCACATCCAAACAACACCACGTGCACTCCATGTCAAATTGTCAATGTTTCATCATCCGTTTCTTTGGATTCCTGTTTCCTCTTTTCTTTTCAGTTTATCTTAATTCTTAAATTTAAATTTATAAGTTCGCTCTTCCTATTTGCAGGTCTAATAAAATATAGCATCATATTTCTTTTTCAGACTCCAATAATATCCTGGCAAACCGCTCTTAAGAGCGTCATGATCTTCTTGCACCAATTATCTAGGTCTAGGAATTATCGGAAAAGAGTAGGCCTACACAGTGAAAGAGATCGAGACAAAGGAAGTGGGTAGGATACAGGCTGAGGGCAGGTTCACTGCGAAGAACGGTCATGAAGAAAAAATGAAGAAAAGCGAACAAGAGGAGGACCACGACAGCTTATGCTGGATTGGATAATAACAAATGGATAGGCCTATGGAAAGTTTGAGGAAGAGGCATCGGACATTCCAGCCAGCCTCGGAGACAGAAAACTAGAGAAGAAGATGATAAGATATAATCATCATCATCATCATCATCATCATCATCATCATCATCATCATCATCATCATCATCATCATCATCATCATTATCATCATCATCATCATCATCATCATCGAAATCCTTGGGCTAAACGCCCGTAGGTGTCCGGCGCCACTCTCTGTTTGAGTCTGTCTTGCGTCATGTTGCCCAGCTTCAACCTGTCCGGTCTGCAGGTCCATATTATTAACATCTTGAACCAGCTAGACCACCTTGTCTGATGAAGAGAATATTGGGAGAGAGGCGCGGACAACCTGGGTCAATGCCCATGTGTGTCCCACGCTCTCTCCCCCGACTCTCTCCACTGGTCTGTACTGACCGGCCTGTGCATGTCAGCTCCACATCATGACACCTTGAAGCACCTGGCTCGCTATGTCACTTGTGCCGTGGTTTTTGCGGATTTCAATGGTCTTGGTCTTTTACTGCCAGTGTATCTCCACCCATCTGGCAAACCTTCCTCATTTTATCCGGGCTTAGGACCGGCACAGGGAAGTTGCTGGTTCCCTGTGGCAGAGGATGGATGCAGCTTAACGTCGTGCCCAGGACTCTAAGATATAATAGGTTTAAGAAATTAAGAGTTATCCAATAACAAGTCTTCCAACGTTATTTATCTTATTATTTTAAAGAAGCCAGTCAAAATGATTGACCCGCATGGCATACTTTAAGATAGCTCATCACTGTTGATACTTCCCAAACAAGGACAGATTAAGGTATGCATGTTCAGCATGTTCGGCCAAACAGGGGGCCCCACACTTTAGGGGGCCCCACACATGCGGGGAAAAAATTTCGATTTTTTTAAAGATTTTTAGCAAATTTCAACCAAACGACTAAAAAGGTCATCAAACTTTTTGGCCGAAAATACGCGAAAATTTTCCAAACAGGGCCCACATTTCTTAATCCGGCCCTGTTCCCAAAGATAAATTTACAATAACAATAAGTTCCAGCGATTTCAACCAATTCATAAGCTGGAGCTAATAAATCGGATGTGTGTGAGAACTTTGCCAAAATTTCATCGACGATAACTTTCATTATTGTTGCAGTATTCTTGCTAAGAAATTTCATCCTTTCCGAAAATGCGGGCCCCTAAGGCTGCGGGCCCGGGTGCTGCAGCACCCTTAGCACCTACCTTAATGCGGGCCTGGCTCTAATCAAAATTTGAAGTGACTCTAATTGTTTTAAGTGTCCTAAGCAATGTTGAAAGAAAGCAAACTCGAATTTATTTAGTGACTCTGAGTGCTCATAAGCGTTTTAAATGTTCTATGTGCTCTAAAACCAGGCAAAAAAATCTAGCAGGAATAAACATACCTGTTCGTGTCATTGTTCCAAACAAAGCAGATGAAAATTAATTGGAAAAATATATACACGCGGAAGTGGCTTTTTCGACTTTTCTTCATTTGGGGGATACGATTAATACGGGGGTTACTCTATTTCGTGACACCGGCACCAGCAGGTCACGAAATTCAATGTAGGTTCGCAGACCCCGACAGACCCGGCTCACTTTCAACCGTGACACCAAATAAACCATTGCCTCTTGTTTTGTTTGGTTCTTAGATTTGTTTAACATTCTGCCTAATTCTAGGCTATTTATAACTAGCTGGCGTGCCCGGCGTTGCCCGAGAAATTTAGGATTCGACCCGCTCCGGCGAAAACCCCACCACACCACACCCACCACACCCCACCACACTCCGATCTCTACCGGTACGCCACGCGAGAAATTTGAGTTTTCGGAAAAATTTCCTCGTCCCAGCCCCCCACTTTCACCCCGCATCTCCACCCCAACCCTCCCACCCTACCCCACCCACGCCCCCATCCCATTTCACTGCCCACCCACTCCACCCTCCCCACCCCACGACCCCCTCACCCCCGCCCCACCGCCCCACCTCCCCACCCTACCTCCACTCCCCACCTCTACCCCTCCACCCCTCCAACCCACTACCCACTCCCTCCAACCTCCCATCCACCCCTATACCTCCCCTCTCCACCCCCACTCCACCACCCCATTCCGCACTCCCCATCCCACCACCCCTCCACCCTCCACTCCACCGCCCCCACCACCCCTCCACCCCCCACCCCACCCCCAATCTCCTCCACCCCTCCACCCAGACCTCCACCGGTACGCGACCCGTGAAATCCGGACTGGCAGAAGCGATGGCCTTAAACACCTCTAAGACGGTGTCAACCGCTGCTTTTATGCGTATGAATCACTATGGGACCGAAAGAAAAGTGCAGTGATGAGCCTGTGAGGTCAAAGGCCAACAGAGAAAATGAGGGGTTTTGGACCCCCTGGCCCTATGGTGGCCGAGATTCGCGAACCCCTCCACTGCGTGTCCGATGCCGAGACGGACACAGTAGTGAAGGTTTGGAGTGAAAAGCTGAAAAACTGGAAATGCATTCTGGACAAAGATATCCACATCCTTTCTTATAGATATAGATTATGGGATTGATTGCATAGCCAAAGCGATGGTCAGAGAGCAAACTCACTTTCTAGATGCAATTTTATGACATGGAATTCCGCCTAGGCGCTGTGTGGTAGTTGTGGGTTCCGTGCCTTAGAGCCGGAGGGTCCAGGTTCGAATCCACATCAAGCCGCTGAGTACGAACCCTGAGGAAGTTCTTCACTCGCAATTGCTCGTGCGCTTTGGCGTGAAACTCCGATGCAGTGTTCGCGCTGTAGTCGGAAGCGCCTCTGATTAAGCTTATAGAGCTTGAAGGGGGCGCTATATAGCAAATATGAGAAATAAAAGAGTAAATAAAAACACAACCACGCTCCAGAACTCTCTATTCGGAAGTATAGAGCCGCAAAAGAGTTAACTGACTTAACCGCTAAGCTAAAGAAATTTTATGCCTAGCGGGTCAAACGAGTTCAATTTTTCTTCTTTAGATATTCATCTTGGATCTGTAGGCCTATTGTCTTTCCTGAATAATAATGATTGTTGTTCTTACAACCAGCGACAGTAATCAGCTAGCAAAATTCATTTGAATTCAACTGCCACCTGGTAATTTTACGTTTCTATAATATACACGTTGATATCTTCAGAAGCGTCCCAAAATAATCACGATAGACATAGTAGGTCTACAAATAATTCATATCTCATGCATTAGAATCAGAGGTAATCTGAGTACGGAAATAATTAAATTCATGCTGATAAATTACTCTATTCATGCATATAATATATGCACGAATAGAGTAATTTATCAGAATGTATGATTATTAGGCCTATATATAACTGCCAGGTGCAACAGTGCAATACACTCGTCTGTTCGAAACGCCCTCTCTCGGTAGACGGACTCGAACCAACAGATCTACTTGACTGGAAGAAGTTTTGGTGAATACATCGAAGGTTGAAATTTTGAAAGAACGGTCAGTAGGTTTTGTCTATATTAATTCTGTTTTCACAACATGAAGAATTGAAGATTCTGCTACGGACTTAAGGTTTACACTATGCAGGCCTTTATCTCAGGTTTTATTTGATCATTATTCATTATAGGCGTGGGCATGGGCGGAGTTTGGTTTCCGTTTGGGGGGGGCTAAGAACTTGGTCGCGACGCCGAAATTTTTTTCGTTTCGGCCGGGAAAAAGTTGATGACCTTTTTTTAGTCGTCAAGTTCAAATCTCATGAAACTTACTAGTTGATGACGTTTTTTACTATATATTTCCCGGCTGAAAAAGTTGATGACCCTTTTTTTTAGTCATCAGTTGGAAGTGCTTGGGGGGCTAAGCCCGAACAAATAGACCATTTACACGGTAAAAAGCATGACTATGGGGCTTCTTGGGTCTTAGCCCCTAGCCCCTGATAAACTCTGCCCATGGGCATGGGCGGAGTCTGGTTTTCGTTCGGGGAGGGGCTGGAAAAATTAGATCTAGGACCTTTTTCCTCGGCCAAAAAAGTTTATGACCTTTTTTAGTCTTTCAGAAATATCGCGTGGGGCTAAGCCCGGAAAACGATACCATTCACACGGTAAAAAATTGATTATGGGTCTTCTTGGGGCGGCTTAGCCCCACCCTAGCCCCTGATAAACTCCGTCCATGATTATAGGTTTGGTTGTTGCATGTTTAACGACACTGCCATGTCGCAGATGATTAGTGTCGCCACGCCATTTAGGTCCCCGTGGATGGACCGTGCTAGCCCGAGATTTTGAATCTCTGAAATAGCCACGTTCGGGAATCGAACCGCGGCCCGCACGCTCTCTTCCACAGAGTGAAGATTATAGGTTTGTTTTACGCTCTGCCCAATATTAGGCATGTGGAACCTTTCACTGTTGCTACATAACTGAAGTAGCATGAAAGTGCTTAACGGAGAATGCGGTATTGAACGAGTGAGCTCCTGTTTGATTAAGCTGCTCAAAAAAGAATAAAGTTTAGGAAGATTTCCCTACAGATAACGACATTTTTACAGTCAAGACTCGAGCCTTGGCTGCCCAAGCTATTTCTGTAAGCTTTAGATTTTGAGTCACGGGGACAAACAGGCGGCCTTGTGTGGCAGAACAGAAACACGATTGGGAGATGCTTTACCTATGATTATGATTTGATAAGCAGCTTCTATGGAATTCACTATCAGACGACGTAAAGAGGGAAATAGTCTCTATGCCTTTAAGGAAAAAGCAGGGCTTTTTGGCGTGCAGTTGTACACAAAATGTGCAGTTATAGATGAATTTGTGCAGTTGTGGAAGCACTTCTGTGCAGTTAAAATTAGCAAAAAAGGTCATTTTCCTCGGATTGGAAGTAATTTACCATGGAAGATGGGAAGGAAAGAAGGAGTTGTGCAGTTCTAAAAATTCATTAAAACAGCCCTGGGAAAAGTTAGGAAGGCATTTTTTCAAAGTAGCCTATTCTAAAGTTTATTAACTATTATGGTCAATATACCTGAACCTGTTCATATTGCAACAACTTGGGATTCAGTATGACTGTATTTCTTTACAGTCTATAGATGCTGATGTTTTTTTACTGGTATCTTTATAGGTGTTTGGGGTTTTGAGATGATACTCTGCTGTTATTGTTTTATTGTTATTACCTATTATAACTACACCTATTGCTCTTATTATTGTTGTTATATTTACTATAATTATTATGTATTTAATTATAGCCAGTTCAGTTCTAGCTAAATATATGAATTAAAGCATGAAGGAATAATATTGAAGAAGAAGAATCGGGGTATAGTATAAGCTATAAGCTTTTCCTGGCTCCTAGCTGTTGCACTGTTCTTAGGGTCTCACGATTGTACTGCTATGCCTGTGCGTGCAACAAATAGATTCATAAATTCATTCAATAGTAAGCTTATGCAGTATGCAGTCTTAGTTGATAGCAGTACGGGAATATCAACTTAATCATAGTAATTGCTGATGTGTTAATATAGGCCTACCTAAAGAAGTCTTGTCCTTCTATCTCTGAGCGGGTGTAATGGACGGATCTAAAGGTCTGTTGATTTCTACGTGTCAATAGCACAGCCAAAATGACCAATGTCCTTACCATATAAGACATAATTATTATTAAGATGTTCTTTTTCTTCACAGATGAAGACATTCGGTTTGTTTTTGATCGCGTGCATTCTGCTCGCTCACTCCTTCCATTCATCGGCTGCTATGGACAACGGTATTATTATTCAATCAATCGATAAATCAATCGAACGTTCGATCAGTAGGCTATTTATCAATCAATCAATCAGTATTTATATTAGACTTATACACTATGAAGACTTGGACAACGTGACAAACTTAAAGCTGTCAAGGCTCACCGTAAGCTCGTCGCTTAGAAAGAACAAAAGGTCCTCCAATTGTAATCGTAATCATAAAGGTATAGGCCTACCCCATAAAAATTATAACGAAACTACAATGAAACTTCTTGGAGTCGCTTTAGACCTGACAACACCAAACAACGACCGGAATGAATAATAATTGTTTTCCAGATTTTTGCGAAAAGTAGACAAAGGAAATATGAAGGAGTTCATTACGGCGTGGTTGATAATTGCAGGTGACTTACTTCAGAGAGATTGGACCGACTACAGCAAAGCTTTTATGAAGCTCTGTGGAAGTTTTGAGTCATAGAGACAACCTACAGCGTTTCGAGATATTTGTCATTTTTAACAACCGTGGCAGAGCAAACCCGGTTGAAAAACCCATCTCTAATCGATGAGGATAACTTGATAGACTGCTGCTGCTTCCTCTTCTCATGAGTCATTATGTCAAAATTTACGAATAGATAGTTGTTAGCTTGAAACCGTTGAGCTGTTTACATGTTAACCCTTTTACTTATCAGTTTTTCACCTTTTGGACATTTTCATGTTTATCTGAGCATGCAAGAATTTAAAGGTTGATTTATTTTACGTAGAGCAAAAGCTGGAAAAGAGAATGGAACTATCGGATTTGTTGCAAATACGAAAAAGGTTTCTACATTTTATACGTCTTAGACCTACTAATGATTATTGCTAATAATCAATTCAGTGTCATTGTGTGGCGGACTGCTCACTGGTGGGCAAGCAGACACCTTACTGCAGGGGTAAACTGTGGTCAGCGGCTGGGGTCAACTCGTCTGTAAATGGATCGAACCCGTATGTAATCTCACTGCGACTGATAGACGAGTTATTGAACCTATAGTAGTTAATTATTGACTCTGACTTCACAAGCGGGCGTTCCCCTTGGGAGATAATTACTCTGTTAATCTAGTGTTACTGGTCACTTCTCATTCAACAGGCCGAGCTTAGGGGAAACCCATTGACACATCTTAGTTCATCATCCTGTCCACGGGTATAGGATTCGAGCCCTCTGCAGCAATATTTCCCATGGGGCGGGGGATCGGGTCTCCCCCCGATCCCCCGCCCTCAACTTGTGTTCTTAATACCTTCCCTGTTCCTCTTTGCATGTAATGATATTGTCAAGGCACATTGCTAGGTTTGTTGGCATTACCCTCTCAGCTTCAGACATGGTTAACAAAATCGTTGATATTGAACAGAAATAATGATCATCAATGCCAGCTGTAGATAATTCAGGCAGTGCAACTTAACATATGCAATCTCTGCACCAACAGCAGAGAAAATTAGGGCTACATAGAGTAGTTTTGTACATGCGCTACAACGCGTTTGGGCGCGGTGGACGGTGGACGGTGGTGTAGTGGGTATGTTTGTTGCCTTGCAGGCCGGAGGGCTGCAGGTTCGAATCCACTTCAAGTCGCCGCGTAGAGACCTTGGGCAAGTCCTTCACTTGCAATTGCTCTCGCTTCGGCGTCAAACTCCGATGCAGTGTTCGCGCTGCAGTCGGGAGCGCCTCTGAGTAGAGAGTTTGAAGGGGCGCTATAATACAAGTGCATATACATACAAACAAAGTAGCGTATGCGTTAGTCTATTTATTGTTGCAGTCATGCGTTCTCTTTCCCACACAGTATAATTCCCAGAAAGTATAGGGGAAAAGAATACAGCTTAAGTACAGTGGTACTGTACAGTATAAAAGTATAGTTAGCCTAATAAAGCTGTAAGTACGCATAGTAACAAATTCGATCAGCGGAGGGTTGCAGGTTCGAATACCTAGTTGGGACCCAGAGCACGTCCTTCACTCGCAATTGCAAAGGCGCGCGCAACTCCGGTTTAGTGTCCGCATTGTTGTCGGAAACGCTTCTTAATAGGCATCTTGAAGGGGCGAAGGGGTGCTAAAACAAGTGCACACACATAAATCATCATCATCATCCTCATCATCACCATGTTGTGATCTGACCAGTTTCACGATTATCCAAATTAATTTAAGTTATGAATAATATTGATAGTGACGACAATGGTTTGATTAACCCTAATGCTCTAAAAGCTCGGTTATTCTAGACTGGTTTGGAAGCAGGTGAACACTACTGCGGAAAACCGGTAAGAAGACGCCATTGACTTCCCTCTTAAGACAAACATTGTATGCAATAAGATGCATGATTGTGTGCATACTGCAGACTATATACGCATGTACGACTTTGCACATAGGCCTATGCATGTATTTATGTATGTATGCATTCTTGTACGCATGATCGTAAGTGCGTACATGTAGGCCAGCGGTTCCCAACCCGTGGCCCGCGGGCCAAAAGTGGCCCGCCAGGCCTCAGAAAATGGCCCGCCAGGCCTCAGAAAATGACCCTCATCTCTCAAAGAATTATCAAAAATATATGAAAAATGAACAATTTGGACAGGATAGAATAGGGCCTACATTATTATTTTCTATTACAAATTATTATATTATAACGTCGATAAATAACATCAAACATTATAAGGTTGGGAACCACTGATATAGGCTATATCTATATGTATGTATGTATGTATGTATGTATGTATGTATGTATGTATGTATGTATGTATGTATGTATGTATGTATGTATGTATGTATGTATGTATGTATGTATGTATGTATGTATGTATGTATGTATGTATGTATGCATGTTTGTATGTATGTATGTATGTATGTACATTGTATGTATGTATGTATGTTTGTATGTATGTATGTATGTATGTATGTATGTATGTATGTATGTTTGTATGTAGGCTAGGTACGCATGTATGTATGTATGTATGTATGTAAGTATGTATTTGGGCTCATTGAATCTCTAACTAATCATCTCCACTCATGGATGTCTTCTAATCGCCTTTCGCTTAATACTTCAAAGACTCAATTTATCTGGTTAGGTACTCCTCAGCAGCTCCATAAGCTTGATCGTATTCTTCTCTCTGAAAAATTCCCATTGTTTTCCTTCTCTTCAAGTGTGCGTGATCTGGGTGTAGTACTTGATAGCTCTCTTACCTTTACCGAGCATATTTCCAATCTGACACGCTCGTCATATTTTCATTTAAGACGTCTCAGAGTCATTCGTCGCTCTGTCTCCTCCTCCATCTTCACTACCTTAGTTCATGCTTTTATATGTTCTCGAATTGACTATTGCAATTATTCTCTTCTCATTAAATGAGAAGACAATTTGGTCTTCCTGAAATTTGTCTTTCACCGATTCAGTCAGTTCTCAACTCAGCTGCTAGATTGATTGCCCGCCTTCCCAAGTACTCTCACATCTCTACAGGCCCGCCGACAGAAATTCCGGGCCCCTGGGCTGAGCAGTCACGGGCCCCAAACTATCTTTAGGCTTTTGGAGCAAATTTACACAAAAACAAATAAAAATAACAATAGTGTGGGTTACAGTGGGTATGAATGTACGCCAATGCTTACATTTCTGATTTTAATCAGATCTTAATGCTAAGAATTTAATTTTCAAATAGGGACTAATATGGCAATCAGCAAGCAACCTATCTGTATTTAACTGCAACAATATCTCTTGTTATATCCTGGTATAGTTCTCCATCTTGTCTGCGAACCTAAAAATGAACTTAGGAAAATGCTCTTACTTCATCGCCTGGAAAATTGTCCGAATGTCTTGGAGGACCATTTCTTATAAGCTTTAGAGCGCCTATATCGTCTCAATCGTTTGTTCAGCCTATAATAGGCCTAAACACAGGCCCTGGCGGCAGAGTGCCAACATCAAAACAAAACCTTTTTAGATTTTCTATAATATCAGCATTTTCATAATTCTTATTTATAATGTCTTCTTTTGGAATTAATGTATACATATTAACACCACAAACTTCATTTTCATCCATTCAGTTATATAGTATACGATCATCATGCATGCAGGCACGTCTAATTCACTAGAATCAACCAATATAGGAGTAGGCCTAATTAGGCCGTATACACAGGCTCTGATTGCCTTCTTTTGAGATTCTAAATTGAGATAGTGTGCGACTGTAGAATCTTACCAACTTTTGCTTTTTCAAACTTATTATCCTTTTCTTTTTGTACTCCAGATTTGTGTTTATAAAATATTCCATCGTTGCGATAGAAATTTATCATTTAGATTTGTTCACTTATGACTGAAATCTGACAACGCATAATTTAGCAGAAGAACGTTCTGAGACGGAAGTGAGCGTGTTCTTTGACAAACACTGATAGGTAAGGTAGGCTAATGGACAGTTGCTTGAAACTTAAACAGTTGTAGTTATGTAACAGTAATAGCTAGCCTATTAGGCTAAAACAGCATAAATCACAAACAATAGGCTAAGTGATTATAGGTTGGGCCCACCGCCCGTAATCAACATATGAAACATATTATAATCACTGTAGCCCGGGCCCCCTCCGGGCCCCTAAAAGTCGCCGGGCCCCTGGGCATTTGCCCCCTGTCCCCCCCTCTCGGCGGGCCTGCATCTCTACATTTATGTTTGAGGAACTTCATTGGCTTCCTCTACGTGCTCGCACACAGTTCAAGATCCTCACTCTGATCCTAAAGTCTCAACGGGGTCTTGCCACAAAATACCTTACTAATGTTTTACTTCGTCCTCACTCAGCTTCCTCCCATCGTCCACTTCGTTCATCCAACAGACTTGACATTTTGGGTTCCTCGGTCTAGAACTGCTATGGCTCAGTCTCGATCTTTTGTCTCAATTTGTCATTCTCTCTGGAATGCTCTTTCTTCTTCTGTTCGCTCCACACTTCTATCTGTCAGTCTCTCCTCTGCTCTGTCTCTTCTCAAAACCTGCTTCTTCTCGCGAGGCCTTGCGCACTGGGAGCGCCTCTGAACGGTTCACCCTGCTAGAGGCGCTTTATGAATGTTTAAATACAATATGTATGTCTGTATCCACAGGATGGCAAAAAACTAGGTTTTTGCCAATATCTTGACCAAGAGTAAGAATTTTGAAATGAAATTTTACAGGCTTATAGGCAATTTATATTTACACATCATGGCTAGATTTCATCAAAATATTTCAAACATGACAAAAGTGCCACAAAGAAATCAAGAAAAGGTTAGCGTTAGGAAAAGAAGCGTTCACGAAAAGGAAAGAACTACTGAAAGGAGGAATGAGTCGAGACATCAAGAAAAGAATGGCCAGGGCACTGATCTGGAGTGTCACAATGTACGGAGCAGAGACCTGGACGATGAGAAAGGAGGATGTCAAGCGAATTGAAGCGTTCGAGATGTGGATATGGAGAAGAATGGAAAGGGTCAGCTGGACAGAGCATAAATCAAACGTATAAATACTGAAGAAGGTCCAAGAGGAAAGATTCTTGATGAACACAATTAGAACAAGGCAGAAGAACTGGATAGGACATGTAGGCCTACTGAGAGGCAACTCCTTGCAAAGAGACATAGCGAAGGGTAAAATGGAGGGGAAGAGGGGAAGAGGAAGACCTAGGGAAAAGTTTTTGGACTGGATGATGGAGGATGGACATGGAAAACTCAAAGAAAAAGCACAACACCGAGAAGAGTGCATGGCGTCGTAGTGAAGGTCTTTAGTGAAAAGCTAAAAAACCTGTGGAAATGCATCCCGGTGAAACAGGGAAAATTAGGTAGAAAGTTTTAGATCAATAACTGCATTTTATTGAAATTTGGGGTTTAGCCCCATCCTGACCTCATGGTTAGAAATATTCTACATTCCCTCCACTGGTTGGTCCTGATGGCCCTCTGTCTAGGTAAAAAGTTTAAGATCAATAGCTGCGTTTTACGAATTTTGTTTTCTCCCATCAATAATACCATGGCCCCAACCGGCCCCTTCGGGACGTGGTGTGTGTTGGGTGGGGGCGAGGTGAACTGGTAGCAATCGGTGTAGCTGGAACGTTTCAGGTGAATAGCTGTAAAACTATGGCGACGGAATGCATATTGAAAAAGTTTGAATTTTCGCCCCACCCTGGTCCCATGGTGAGGGAGACTCGCCAACCCCTCCACCGGGTGGTTCTGATGGCCCTCTGTCTAGTTAGAAAGTTTCGGATGAATCGCTGCGCTTTGACGGAAATTTGTTTTGGGTTTCGCCCCACCCTGGTCCCCATGGTGGTAGAGAATTGCCAACCCCTCTTTGGGGTGTGTCATGCCGAGACCTACACAGTAGTGAAGGTTTGGAGTGAAAAGCTAAAAAAAATGTGGAAATGCATCCAGGTCAAACAGACAAACACACAGACAGACTATTCATAGCGTTGTGCTACATGTCGCTAGAATTGTTTTACAGACTAAGACTCTCTAGAACGTTTGGTCATTGCCCTCGATATTCTTCCACGTGCAGACCTAATCCTTTTTTAAAGCTGTTGTTGTTGTTGTTCCGAGTGCTATGCTGAAAAAGAGTTAATGAATTCAGAACATGGCATTGAAAAACATCAAGCCTAGTTTCAACACTAGTTACTGAAGTCAATCTCTTGTGGTATATTGTAGACGAAGTGATAAAACGGAGGGAGCAGCATTAGTCCCCGCGAATCGATCAATACGAATGAAGCAGGAACTAAATCGACATTTGACATGACCTATAACACTGAACTTGAGAGCAGTGCACTCGATAATCGCTTTTGAAATTGAATCAGAAAAAAGCTTTAATCGACAAATAGATTCATTTGCTGATATAGTTTGGTGTAATGATGTTATTGTGAGCTAATTTTCTATTGCATTTGTATTATAACGATTATTAATTTTGGGACGACAGTCGTCCCTGACATGTGTATGACAGGCGCACCTGTAGAATTAAGGTGGGAAAGACGATTGCTACAGGCACTGGCGCACCTGAGAGCGAGAGAGAGACAGATAGACAGAGAGACAGAGACAGGGACAGAGACAGAGAGAGACAGACAGAGAGACAGAGAGACAGGGAGGCAGACACATACACAGACACAAAGAGGGAGGCAGAGGGAGGGACTGAACGACAGAAGAAGAGATGTACGCTAAAAATATGTCTGCAAATATTTTTCGCAGAATTCCAAAATGTTCTCCTAAGGTCCCTCAAGCCTCCGCGCCAATTGTCCACTGCAGTCTCCATGAATGAAGGTGCTAATGCTCGAGTATAGATACTTACATGTAGGTCGTTTTGGGTATGGTTAGCTTCTGCGATGTATTATTTTTGTGGACATTGTGTACTATAGTCATGTAAGCCTACTCATCAAAACACCCTAGGCTATATAGCGCTTTTTGTGCAAGTTACTTCGCAAATCCTTGAGTGCAGGACTATGGAACCAATATAAACAAGTATTATTGTCGAAAGGCGAACCTGATTGCTGTATTAAGCCAAATGCATGCAAGAGTACATCAAGGGCAGACGTATTATAGGTGCTTGGAAGACTAATCCAATAATGGACCAATACATAAGAAACCACGGATGGCTCGATCTGTGGCGCGGAAATGATCCATCAACCTATCTGCACGTCTATAGCGGAGAACAATGATCAATTGATCATTTCCGACCTGGACGACTCGAAAATGGAAGACTGAGTTCCCTGATGCATGCCGTGGCAGTGCTGACAACATACTGGCAGACCCGTAGTTATTTGTCTGCAATAAAATTATTATGACTCGTTAAAATGAAAGAGTGAACGAGGATCAAGACATCGCTGAATGAATAATTTCGACCTATAACAGAAATTTTACTCGGCTGGTAAACTTAGGTAAAGTCAGAACCTGCGAAACGAGTAAACGTCATCGATAAGGTTAATTAATAAGCCTCCGTTCATCAGCGCACCCAGTTGGGTTGAGGATTCCGAACAATTACTGAAAGCAAACATTTCAAGCAAAATAAATAACTTAGTCAGGCATATAGAGTCTAAGTCTAATGTTTTCGCAAATGCTTACGCTTCATTAAGAAACAAAGCGATAGTTAGGCTACTGTTGGTTGCATACGGCAATGTGGATAAACAGCCACACAATTTTTTCCTGCCAGAACTTTTGCCCTGCCAGAATTCTTCCCAGCCAGAAAGTGTTCCCTGCCAGAATTTTTCCCTACCAGAACTTTGCCCTGCCAGAATTTTTCCCTGCCAGAATTTTCCTCTACTGTTGGTTGTATACGGCAATGTGAATAAACAGCCACACAATTTTTCCCTGCCAGAACTTTTGCCCTGCCAGAATTCTTCCCAGCCAGAAAATGTTCCCTGCCAGAATTTTTCCCTACCAGAACGTTGCCCTGCCAGAATTTTTTCCTGCCAGAATTTTCCTCTACTGTTGGTTGTATACGGCAATGTGAATAAACAGCCACACAATTTTTCCCTGCCAGAGCTTTTACCCTGCCAGAATTTTTCTCAGCCAGAAAATGTTTCCTGCCACAATTTTTCCCTACCAGAACTTTGTCCTGCCAGAATTTTTCCCTACCAGAACTTTTCTCTGCCAGAATTTTTCCCTACCAGAACTTAGCCCTGTCTGAATTTTTGCCCCACCTGAATTTTTGCTCTGCCGGAATTTTTCTCTCTCAGAACTTTTGCAATGCCGAAATTGCTGCCATGCCAGACGGACGTGAACAGTAAGAAACAATAATGCCCGAATAAATTCTGGCACGGCAACGACTAGGGCAACGAACAGGGCAAAGGCTGTTTTACCAGGGCATTTGCCCTGTCATGCCCTGGCGTAGCGCCACAACTGTTTCTAAGAGACTCAGCAATTTTTCCTACATCGGGCGGCAGAGTAAATAATAATAATAATAACGATAATGATGATGATGATGATGATGATGATGATGATGATGATGATGATGATGATGATGATGATAACAATAATGATGATGATGATGATGATGATGATGATGATGATGATGATGATGATGATGATACTACTACTAATAATAATAATGATAACAATTATCATAATGACCATGATGATGATGATAATAATAATAATAATAATAATAATAATAATAGAGCTGATTGTGGATAACAATAACAATAGGCCCTAATGGAACTGATTGAGACGGTCATCCATTTATCATCTTGGAAGCTGCTCTGATAAAATGTAAATTGCTCTGTTTTAAACATTTCGTGCAGACCTACGATTGAGTATACATGTAGTAGGCTGCGTCCTTCGCATCTGATCTGAACGATTCAATCAACGTATTTCAATTATAGTCTGTGAATGCATTGTTGAATATAGAGCCAACAGGGATCAGATCAGCTCCAACTGCTTACAGTAATAAACTCCAGCATGAAGCAAGCCGTTCAATCATGGCTTTCACGCTTTTAGTTCCATTGACAGCATGTAATCTAATCATTATGATTGCATTGACTTTGAGCGCAGTTAAACAATGGGCGGAGTTTATCAGGGGCTAGGGGGGGCTAAGTCCCCCCCCAAGAAGACCCAGATTCATTTTTTACCGTGTAAATGGTTTCTTTTTCCGGGTTTAGCCTTCCCCCAAGAAGGCTTTAGCTCCTCCAAGAACGGAAACCAAACTCCGCCCATTAGTTAAACCGATGTCTCAATTATACGCTTTAGCCTGGCGGGTATTTGTATATACTATTAAAGGTCAGATGTAGGCCCTATAGTAAAATTAACAATGCATTGCACTCAATGGAGAGGCAATCAATGGATGCATTAAACCCAATGGAGAGATTATGAAAGGCTTCCGCTAGGTGCTTCACTCAACTAAGTAATCCTATTACAGCTATCACCCTACTGAATAGTATAGGCCTAATACATGCATTATCTTCGGCAGTGTGAATTGAAGTAGGGCACTAATTAGTCTTAGCCCTTGTCGAAAATGCTTTGAAAGGAACTGCCTGAGCTTTTCTACGATGCCTATTCAATATATATTTAGTTCAAAGTAGTGCCACGTAGCCTACTGCTAAATACAAATACGGTTTCTGAAAATGCTTGCAGCCGGAATCAATGTTTTGAAACCTTGAAAAGATGCCGACGTTACGTTTTTGCTGTAAGCGTGCTTCATCCATCTTCAAAATAATCAATAATTCTGTCATGCACATAAAATCACGAAAGCCTTCGCACGTGAAAGGTAAAATAATTCATATATACAGAAAATACGACAGGTATATTTGTCGCGACGTCAACCACAGCGCGGCAAAGAAGTTCGCCACTGTTTCCTAGAAACAAGAGCTGACAGCTTTCACCGCAACACAGTTTCGCTTTCGCCTTTGACGCAATCATGCCTGCAGGCCATTGACTCCAGTCATCAGCGCAGTCGAGGAGTTGCCGATGATATTGATGACGCTTGTGGCGTTTTCACCGGTCTCCACGCGTTTTCCTTTGCAGAGTTTTTGACGCAGATACTTTTTCACTGGATCCAATTTGGCGGCGTAGATGAACGGATTGAGACAGACGTTGAAGAAGGCAAAGACCATCGTAATGTATCGAGCGTCGGAACTGAGATTGTCTAGAACGCGAAGGTTGTAGAGGAGAAAGTAGATGCGATTTGGACACCAACAGAGAACGTAACAGACCGAGATAATGAGGAAAGTTTTGATGATGTTCATTTGGGTCTGCAAGGTCTTCTGTTGAGCAGCGCTCTTTATCATGTTGTTGAAGTTGACTGTAGATTAAAACACGAAATCATTCAATGTTTGTATTACAACATTCATCACTGCAATCTCTAAAGCGGTTCGCGTTGGACAAAAGAATGAGAATGAAAAATAGGACAATGCTTAATCAAAGATCAGGCTATCGATAAATCAAAACGGCAGGTGCGTTTGACAAAGTGGTAGTGATAATGAAGATGATGATGATGACGACGACTGTGATGAGGTCGCTGTTGCCGTTGATGATGACGCCAAGAATGACGATTTGAGTATAGCCTACTTTATAAATTAATGATTATTTAATTGTCGGGTACCGTAAATCTCGATACAAGATCACAGGCCAGGAGAAGTCGAGGTTGTTATAATTGCTAACATCGATACAGATTTATTATGTACATATCAATATTGTTGTTATTGTCTTACTATTTTTTAATTTATTATTTATTAATATTATTTTTATTATGACTATGAATATTATTATTGTTATTATTGTTATTATTGTTATCATTATTGTTGTTGTCGTTATTATTATTATTATTATTATTATTATTATTATTATTATTATTATTATTATTATTATTATTATTATTATTATTATTATTATTATTATTATTATTATCATCATCATTTTATTCCCTCATGAGTTTTATGATCTCTGAGGAAATAAAAAAGAATGGAAATTCATTTAGACCCATGGGTTCACGACTTCATTGATGTCTACAAAGCTTAAATAGCTATCGCAAAGCAGAGCCGAGTAGTAAGTGAGAACAGAGAGAAAGGCGCGGGAAAATAATTTTACGCATACCCTCATCATTTATTTTTTACTACTTTGTTATTACAATAAAAATTATATAGTTTTCAAAATCACTTTTTTAACATTCGCCTTAAAACACCGATGTCTACTGCACAATGTGTCAACAATGAATCAATGAATGAATGAATGAATGAAGGATCGTGAGTAAATCGTATTAGACCTATTCGACAACTCAATGTGATTAAATTAGTTAAACCTTAATAGTGTAAATTTGGCTGATGAAATAGATCGGTGTAAAATGCATACTTTTGCTAGAACTTTGTTATTGTGAGCTTTCTTAGTATGAGAATGGCACTACCAATGATCTGACTCACTCTTGAAAAGGCGGTATAGGTAAAATATGGCAGAGTTCAAGCACAGTTGTGATTGCCTGCGCGGCATAGATCTACTATTATAGGCCTAAGCTTATTATTTTTAAAAACCGTTCATGAACAGTGGCGGCGCCAGGATTTCAGTTTCGGGGGGCTGAAGCCTCGCGGCAAACATTTTCCATTTTCATCCGTCAAAATTTCTGACGACCTTTTTTTTAGTCATCGACCAAAATCTCATGAAAATTTTCCATTTTCGCCGCCAAAATTTCTGACGACCTTTTTTCCTTTTTTTTAGTTGTCAACCGAAAATCGTGGATATTGCAATGTAAAAAATTCGGATGGCCCTTTTTTAGGGGGGCTGAGCCTCTTGTAGGGGAGCTTAGCTCCCCCCAGGCCCCCTAGCGCCGCCACTGCTCATGAACACCATTTGCATGCTAAGGATCTCTCCAGAAGTATATTGGAGGCGCATTAGTTGTTTGCGGACGTGATAAACGATGACGATTTAAATAGGAGAATATATTTTGACCCGTAGGCCTACCTGGAAGAATGCGTTTGTGTGTGACCTGCAGTATTCGTGAATAGCAGCAGACGAAGACTGCCAATGGAAAAATGAAGTTGATTGAAAACTTATAGACAGCGTAGGCGTTCGCATTTATGGCACCCGGCCACTCAGCGTAAATTGCACATTCTCCATCTAACACAGTAGTGGCTGTTAAATCAACAAATGCGTTTAAAACCGTGTCAAAGTTTATCCACGCAAAGGCTATCGCAACAAAATACATCCACCGACGAAAATGTCTCTTGTGGAATACAGCGTGAACAATCTTAACGTATCTGTCCAGAGTCAGGAGGACAAGATTAGCTGATGAAGATCCAAGGAAATACCATACCATCCACTCGCCGGTTAGAGCTTTACAGAGAACCTTTCCAGTAGAGACGCTGTAATCGATGTCCAGAATTTTAACGACGTAACTCATAACAAGTTGTAAGCAGCATATGAAATCTAAAGTCATCTGATTGAAAACAATGACCAACTCAGGCTTTCTTGCTTTAGACCGCGCAAGAATCACAAGCATTAGAAGGTTCGCAATTCCACCAACAATTCCTATTGTGATGACTAACTCTTCGAAAACCATTTTCACAAATATTATTATTTGTGTTTAAACTGTAATATTTATCGAAGAAAATCACGACAGGCCAATAATTCAATATATATTGCCAGTAAGAATTTCTGGCGATTATTTCCTAAATTAATACGTGTGTCGATACAACTAACCGAGCTAACGTGGCCTTTGCAACACACGTCTCAGATAGATCAGCAATTGAGCATGATAATGTCGATCAATGTTGTCCTTTATTGGAACTACAGCTATGTATTTGTATTCACTCACTCACCTATACTGTCCGTAGGTGCTGCATGCGCACATTCCTTCCGACTGCAAAATGCGGTTAGGCTATATCTATTACAGGTCTACATGAGCCCCATTCTCCATTAGCGTTAGTTGTCCAATGAAATATATACATGTATATATACATGCATCTTTATAAAGGCTACACATAATAGTCTATGTACAAATGTACGCCTACGTGTATTAAACCTACATGCGTGTAATGACCGTATAACGTAGGCCTATAATTTTGCAATTAATCTTCGTAATAATTCGTCTGTAAGTCACCTTTTCAAACAAGCACTTGCCTATACTTTCAGACATAGATGTAAAAAACGTTTTATTCCGTTTTTATTCTCTCCCCAAAAACGTCGTTTTTTCGTTTTTTTAATTTTCGCGTCGTTTTTTATCGTTATTTTTTTTATATAACTTTATTTATTTACTGTCTATTATTATTATTTTTTATTTAATTTTTGTCTGATATTCCATACGTTCCACCGTATAGTCTCAAGGATTCAGCTAACTATTCGACCTATAGTGTCATTATGTAATTGTTTAAGTCATCATTTGAGAAATACATGTAGTAGGTCCCAACAAGAAATGAAATTTGTAAAAGTTATTTTTATATAAAATTCTTGGGCCTATAATTAATATTTATAAGCAACAATTTTAAATACAAATGTGAAATATGTAATTTAGTACGCATCTATTGTGTTTGCTTCTGATTTGATTTTAATTGCGTTATGTCGATCAGCATGAACTTATGTCGACTTATGTTTACAATTTTGATTTGAACAGATTTCAATACCTTTAATTTTCTGAATTTCATATTAAACCAAAGTTATAAAAAAAACAGTGGTAGATTAATGTTAAGCTTACTTATACCAATTAATTTTGGCCTAATGATAAAGTTGTGCTATTTGCAGATTAAGATAAGATTGCATAAGCAAGGTTTTTAACCTTAAAATGAAGTTTCAGATGTAAGAAAGGCAAATTATTTTCCGTTTCCGTTTTTTTTATCGTTTTTTGTCGTTTTGTATTTTTTCGAAAAAAAATCGAGGTTTTTTGTTTTTTTTTATTTTCATCGGTTTTTACATCTACATGCATGCTTTCAGAGTACGAATTTATTAAATATAATGAAGTAGATATATTTTTATTTCAGTTTGCGTTTGAAAGGATTACTGTCGTATCTCATTTAGACAAAACAAGTGGCAACTTACATATTAGCATACCGTAGGCCCGACTTCGCATTTTCTGGTAGAAATAAATTCGTTCTGATAGTGAACACCGCCTTAAAAAATAGTGAGTGGACTATGCAGAGGGGGCCATAAAAAAGACCCTATAAGGTGTTTTGCCAATATCTCGGTCAGAAGTGCAATTTGGCCATCGTATGTAGGTATAAACGAATTGCCTTTGGCCTAAGCCTGTAAAATTTGATTGATAAATTCCTACTTTTGGCCAAGACATTGGCAAGAAATCTTAAGGTGTATTTTTATGACCCACCCTGTAGAGTCCGCTACTGTTAAATTATTTGTTTAAGGTGAAGATGCCCATCAAAGAAAAAAACCCTTGTAGGCCTACTTGATAAATTTAGTTTAAAGCCTACAGAACTGTAGTTCCAGTTGAAGAGGTTCTATTCGTGACCTTTTATTCCCAAACGCGGAGTTCTGCAGAGTGGCTGTGTTTACTTAAAACACTTCCTGACATTTAATAGTTATGGCTTCTGCTCAGTGGTTCGCCAAGTCCTTATTTAAGTCCTTAGTCAAGTTATTAGTTAAGAGGTTTTTTCTTCTTGGTTTAGCTGCATTGTACTTGGCTTTATTTGTCGATAGCTTATAATTAATATTTGTCCCTCTCTCTCCTTAATGATCTTTATATTCCTGCAATTGAATATGCTGTCATGTGCTTTTTTATATTTTACATGAAAATGGGCGGCCCTATTAGAGGGATTGTCCATCCCTTCTGGGCCTCCCCTTCTTAACCAAATTATATTAAAGTATTGTTCACTGCCATAATTGTATCATGTTTGTTTGTTGTTTTGGCTCAGGAAAATAAATAAATAAATAAACATACTTGTAGCGGCGCAATAACCAAGCGATTCTTCAAAGCCAGGCATTAAAAATTTGAGACTAGGCTATATTGCAATTCAGGAGTGGGCGTATAAACTGTACAGAAAATGGCGTCTTAAGCTCGTAAAAATCGAATGTGAAGCAATGAATTCCTAATATTTCTGACACAATTGTTTTAATTTGGTTGATCTGTTCCTTCTACCCTAAAACGCAAGCGCGACCATTTTTCATTTTGAAATGTGCTGATAATTTTTGCGTGCTTCTAGAAAAGAAAAATTAGTTTTTATTGAAATTGCAAGTAATTTTACAGACTTCCTCAATAGGCCTGCTTAATCGGGGATTCGTGAGAGGGTCTTCCGAATGCACCTGTGTAATAGGCCTATGTGTGTATACTGTATACATAGCCTACACTATAACAATGCAAGTAGACTGACATGGATATCATAATCACAAAAAATGATGTCCCTTCGCGTTTCTTTCATTATAATATTGTCTCCGGGAATTCCTGAGGTACGATGCTTTAGTTTTTATGCCTAATTAGCAATCTTGTAACCAAGATCTGCAAACCTCAAGACCAAGACCCAGTCTTTGAATCTCAAGACTTAGACCTTTGAGACCTTTGGTGGTCTGAAAATCAATATCAAGACCTTCAGTCTCAAGACCAATACGAGGACCAAGACTTTTAAAACAGAACTCCAATGTACTCGACGCCAAGTTCTTGGTCTCGTTGACAACAAGACTGAAAATGAGTCCTAACGCTATTTTTACTCTCTTATTTGTTAATCGTCTGCACTACATAATAATGCTCAATGCTCTGTCTTCAGTCGATATCGAAGCATTCGCTAGAGGGCCAGAGTCTTTATTCTCATTTCTCACCAGATGGCCTTTGGTTCGTCCGTTATCCATAACAAGCGGGCAACACTAAACCGCAACAATATTTATCTATCTACGTCTTATTTTCTCATTTTTAGTCCAGTAATCTCTTGCCACTCGTAAAATCAGATAAGATAAGAATATTCTTTAATAAACCGATTGCTATCAGCATTTTGGTGTAGGCTACGGACATGGCATAGCAAACGTACATCTTCTAGTAGTGCCAATCAATATTAAAAAATTATAAACACACAGCATCCTGAATCCAATATAAATTCGTTCTTATAATTCAATTCAATTTTCGTTTAATCCAGACTTCAGACTGGCAGAACGCAGTCTTTTACATGAAAAACTAATTTTACAGAGGTTTTATGTTGCAAGTTCAGTTCATATGCAGCACATAAGTATTGGGTTTGAATTAATGTGGATGGTTTCGATTTGGGTTTGTTGTAGGATTTGCTCGGCTAAAAAAGTTTCTTAAACAATAGGCTACTCCAGAGATAAAGTTGCTATTATCTTTTTTCGGAAAAGAGAAGCCATGAGCTTGAGGACGGAGCTCAAGACCATAGGATGTGCGAGGCGGATGGAATAATTGATTTGATAGAGCACATCACGTACATGTAGTTCATCATTGCGTACAGCGCTAGACAGGCGTTCATCAACTTCCTCTGTCATCTCTGCACTGGGAATTTAGATTTTGTTTGTATGTGCACTTGTTATAGCGCCCCTTCAAGCTCCCTACTCAGAGGCGCTCCCGAATGCGGAGCGGACACTGCATCGGAATTTCACGCCGAAGCGCTGAGCAATTGTGAGTGAAGGACTTGCTCAAGGTCCCTACGCGGCGACTTGAGGTGGATTCGAACCTCGAACCTTCCGGTTTCAAGGCAGCGACGCCACCACTACACCATCGCTCCCCACAAATATTAGGCCTATTCATTATATTATTAGGCAGGCAATGTCTGCGCTTCATCTTCCCCATAAGACTCTGCTTTTGCGCAGAGGCTTATGCGCCTCTGAGTAGATTTCTCGAGGTGGCGCTATATAAATTATCGAAATGAATGAGTGAATGAAAGCGGCTCAGTCCGTTCACGTTCCTCAGCGCTAGTGTAGCCCCATCAGGCAGTGGAGGCATAGCCTATATCAAACGAGCGATGATGGTCAATCGCGTGATTTCTTGAAGGTCATCAGGTGGGAGCCGGTTTGATTTGAGCACTCACAGAGCGTACATTGATGACGGATATTAGGTGTGGCGCTCTGCTTGTGAACACCGATCGTGGCTACCTGCGTGCGAATTTGTCTTACATTCTGTTTTGGACCGATTTTGTTCAACTTAAATCTTCAACGTGTTTTTCGGATGTAGGCCTACTTCTGCTCATAATGACAAACGTTTTTGGAAGTTTTTTTGGCAAGTTTTCACGTTTACTGACAAATTCGGAGTGTAAATCGCATCTGTTTAGATCTGTTGGGTAGCTACGTTATATAAGCGCCTTTGTGAGAGTCTTGTTAAGGCGCTATATAAATGGTCATATACATACACACATACGAACACCTTGCAATAATAATGACCAGCTATTTATAGGCTCCTTGACGTCGGTTTACTTGGCTTGACATTTAAATAAGACAAAGCGCCCTCTTTAAAAACGATTCCTCGTTCATAAGTCGTCCGCCCTAAGGACCGTACATTAACCATTATTAACAGGATCAATGTTAAGAAGTCAACTAACATTTTATACTTATCTGTGATTCTGTTCAGTCAAACTGTACACGTACAATTACACGTACTGTTACAACACCGCAGTTTTGATTAATTGTAGGACAAAGATACGCGCTATCATGTCCACCATCACCTGCTGTGTCCGTTTATCAGTGCATTGTCCAATGATAGGCTACCCATCGTTATAACTAACTCTGCTACATGATCCACGTGTAGGCTACACGGTGTCCCGATGAAAAGTAGAACACAAAAAGTGTCCTAATTCGGTCAAAACTTTTAGGACTTGTCTGAAATTTTAAACGTAACAACATATTGCCACCAACTCCTATCCTATAACCGATTAGAAATATTCGTGAATTTGTCAAGTTTATGAGTGTTTATAATACTGCACAGAAATATGAAATTTTCCAACATGCAAGAGCTGAAAGGAAGTGAAATTCAGCTATATATGGTGTTCAAAATGTCCTCTTTCTTGACGGACACACGACCGTAGACGCAACAGAATAATAACTTCCAGGGAGACACTCGGCTTCATTTCCCGCAGCTGTGGCCACCCAGCAGTTCAAACCTCGATCCGGAGTACATGTACTGGAGGAGCGCGTTTTTCTTCCCGTATTCATGACATTGATAACCGCAGGGCGCGTCTGATTGAAGAGTGGCAGCTGTTTGACCAGGTGATCATCGATAAAACAGTGGCGTCTACGTCTTCGGTCATGTGTCTGTGAACAAGGAGGACATTTTGAACGCTTTCCCTAAAAAATGTGTGTAATGATTAATGCAATAACCAAGCAACTTTATTACGGTAGCCTATCTAGTGTCTATAACATCCTGAGCAAAATAAAATAGTTCAAAATTTTATCAGAGTGTAGCCTACAGCCCCGCTTTCGTCCGTTTTAAGGCATACAAAGCGTTACATGGATGGACCAAGGACTGTATATATCCGTTTCTGTACAGTAGGTCTGTTTAGACAATCATACAGTTTTGCCCCGTGAACAAGCTGCGCAAAATTCGCACGACAGAAAAAGATGCACTTTTCAGTCATTTTCACAAAGGCGCAATCTTATCTCAAATACCTGATGATTAATAAAACAAAAAATTTTCGCTATATTTAGGGAATTGAACTAAGAATAGGCTTCCTAAATATCATGTCATAAATTTGAGCGGACATAAAGATATGAATATTTCAACTTCATCTCCAGAAATTTCAGTTTTCAGTAAGTCTGTTATTATAGTGCTCGTTGAGGTTTCGACACTTGATAGTTCCCAATGTTGGTTTTCAGTGATCTTGGAGTAAAAATTAACGGAGTATATTATCGAAACGTTCTGCTCTCACGACATCCTCCACCTGTCATCAGAAATAATAGCACCAAAAGGCTATTTTCTTTTTCTACAGGCCAGTGCCAGCCCATAGAGCCAGGTAAACCATCAAAATGCTAACACGAGAGACACCATACTTGATTTCTCCCACATTATGGCATCCGAACAGTCCAGATTTAAATCATGTCGTCTATAACATATTCATTATGTAATTATCAAACAATAACTGCTTAAAGTTTCTTCACAAAAATATTAAAGACTATTTTCATGTTTGAATTATTTTGTTACAAACCCAAAAGAAAATTGCTGGTAAACTGAAATTTCGGCAGATGAAGTTGAAAGATTCATATATTTCTATTCGTTCAAATTTGTGACACGATTTTTGGACTCATATTCTTGGTTCCGTTCTCTAAATATTGGGGAACATTTAGAATGATTAATAAGCAGGCGTTGGAGATACATGAAAACAGTTTGGCTTACTTTTTTGAGCCACAGTGTAATTATAACAACGTGAAGAAAAATCAATAGCCTCGTCTTTGTACACCTAGGGCCTCCTTAACTAATTGGTTAGAGCTAAAAAAAAATGTCGCTATCCTTTCTCTATGTACCCATGTGCGATGCGTGAGCTGTTTTTTGGAGAGGGAATTAAACAAATGTGGAATTGTACATGTAGATATTCCGAATAAAATTTATGTCCAATTACAGCATAGACTTTACATGACAAGTCTTCAGTCGTTATTTTAATCCTGCTGCGTCAGTTTCGAGGTTCTTTTGTTGCCTTTATGGTACTGAAGACTCCATGCTATGCTTTATTCTCCCGTATTATTATACTGCATACGTATACTCGGCTCATTAGTGAGCGATGTTGCATGTCATGCTGATTGTCATGATTCTCATGAACATGATTGTGATGTGAGGTGGATCAATAAACCAATTGAATTGAATTGAATTGAATTGAATTGAATTGTGATGTGAGGCACACTTAGATCCGTCTATTAACAATGATGCCCTTTGCTATTAAGGATGCCTGTCGAGGTACTATTCATTCCGTCACTCATTCGGACATTTATATAGCGCTCCTTGAAGTAAATAACCTCAGAGGCGTTCCCGATTCCAGCGCGCCCAAAAAGAACCGTTTCAAGTTTAGTATTTAAGGATCCTGTGTCTGGCAACCAACTGTGCTTTCGTTAGTCCATCTTAATGTATCTAAGAAGTATATTCAATGAATTAAAATTCCACAGAACATGCCCCTAAATACTCACTACAAAACCTTGTTCAAGTTCTGCAGCTGATATAGGGTCTAGTCCTGGTAATGTAATATTTATTGTCCTGCTAATTTGTTTTCTTCTACTAGAACTGATACCACTACCTTGCGTTTTCTTTGCAATAGCAGAGAGTAATCAACTCCGCTAGGTTATGTCTAAGCAGAAAACTATAAACTACTTTTATTTAAAAGAACTAAGTTAATACATTAACATATTGTGCGGCTGGCGTGTAGTTTACGTTAGGTGTCTTGAAGCCGGAAGGTTTAGAGGTCGAATCCACCTCATGCCGCAGCGTGTATGGATCCTGAGCAAGTGATTCATTCCCAAATGCTCATTGCTCATACGCTTTGACCTGAAACTCCGATTCAGTGTCCGCGCTTTAGACGAGAGCGCTTCTGAGTAGTACATCGATTGAGCGCTGTGACATCCGCTCACACATGCATAATTTGCATAGTATACATATGCATAATTTGCATAGTATACATAATAATTAGATGTCGGCAACGGTCCAAGTGGAGTCTCTTGATGAATGAACACGCGTCAAAACACCCGGAAGTAGAGATGAGGCTTCCCTAATTGGCACTTACAAACCAAAGTTCAATGTGCAGGGAAGCAGGGAAGCAGTAAGCAACAGGAGCGCATCAGGCATTTAATACGATGCAGGGTCATAGTTTGAAATACTACTAAGAAGCTTAGTAGCTGCACGAAGCACGTGCTTAAGATGACCAATACATCCAAAGGGTTAATGCATCCAAAGGGTTAATGCATCCAAAGGGTCAATGCATCCAAAGGGTCAATGCATCCAAAGGGTCAATGCATCCAAAGGGTCAATGCATCCAAATGGTCAATGCATCCAAAGGGTCAATGCATCCAAAGGGTCAATGCATCCAAAGGGTCAATGCATCCAAAGGGTCAATGCATCCAAAGGGTCAATGCATCCAAAGGGTCAATGCATGTAAATGGTCAATGCATCCAAATGGTCAATGCATCCAAAGGGCGGATGAAATATTCTCCGGGGACTTTATTTCAGAATATTGTCTCTGGGGGCGAATTTATTCCTAAACAGACCAACCTAGGACGAGGACCACTAACTACATAGGATTGTTTCTAAGAGCCTGACTCCTGAGGGATTTTTCCTACCACGAAGGCAAAAATTTAATAATGATAATAATAATAATAATAATAATGATAATAATAATAGTAGTAATAATAATAATAATAATAATAATAATAGTAATAATAATAACAATAGAGATAATTGTGGGCGACAATAACAATAATGGAGCCATAGGCGTACGAGGCGGGGGTCCAAAGGGGTCAAATGCTCCCCAAATTTCGGGCAAAATGTTTTTCGGGCAAGCAGACCCGGGAAATGACTAAAAAAAAGTTAAAATGGTCGTCAACTTTTCGGGCAATTTCGGGCAACAAGTCTGTTTTTCGGGCAAGCAGATCGGGAAATGACTAAAAAAAGGTCGTCAACTTTTTTCTGGGAAAAAGTATTATTATTCCACTTTTTCACGAGATTTCATGATTTATTTTTCGGGCGGAAGTTAAATCTTTGCTCCCAGCCCCACTGCTGAAATCTCCCGTACGCCTATGAATGGAGCTGATTGATTTATCATCTTTTGAGCTGCTTTGATAAAATGTAAAATGCTCTGATTGTAAACATTTCATGCAAGCCTACAGCTGAGAAGTAATAGGTAGTTGAAGCTGAGTAATAGGTAGTTATAAATTTAGCAACCTGACGAAGGTCGTGCAGCCATGGGCATTACGTGTAATCTCAATCATGTTTTTAGCTTCAATGGCAGCGTGAATGCTCTGTAGTCTGTAGGCTATTCACTACGACTGAGTTGACTTTGAGCGCGGTTACATGTAAAGCCGAGGTTTCAGTTATAAGCTACATGTATTTTACATAGATCTACATACCGCAACTGCCTTATCCCGCCTTACTACGTAGCTTAATTTATAGGCAAGCCACAGTGCTACCGGGAAGCCCGTCTTTCCAATCCCCATTACCATCGCACGTGCCGTAAAGTCAGGTCTAGTAAGAGCAGCAAAACGGGCCGTAGACACTAAATGTCTACACTTTTTTCATATATTTTTAATAATTTTTTGAGAGATGAGAGCCATTTTCTGAGGTTTGGCGGGCCATATTCTGAGGTCTGGCGGGCCATTTTCTGAGGCCTGGCGGCCCATATTCTGAGGTCTGGCGGGCCATTTTCTGAGGCCTGGCGAGCCATATTCTGAGGCCTGGCGGGTCATTTTTGGCCCGCGGGCCACGGGTTGGGAACCGCTGATCTATATAGATCTATGTTTACTCCGCAGCACTAAGTAAATTAACAATTCATTGCGCCGTACACTCAATCAATGGAGATGTAAGCCGCGGACGCATTTAACCCTATGGAACAGACAGTGCACCCGAGATGAAATTCATCCGCTATATAGGTGGTTCACTCAACTACGTTCAACGTTGCCCTATAATAGGCTAACAGTTGTCAACCTACTGAATAATATTATCTTCCGCAGCGCTAGTTGAAGCAGGGCATTAATTAGTCTTAGCTTAATTTGTAGACTGTTTTGAACTGGGCTGCCTGGGTTTTTCTCCTACATGTAATATTAGATATTTATTTCAAAGTTGTGCTCCGTAAATCCGCATTGCTAAATGCTGTTTCTGACATGCTTGCAGCTTGTCATAAGTGATAGTTTTAAATCAAATTGTACAAGTTTAATGGCAATCCACATTTACGTTTAATGGTCGAATTTCAATGACGTGCATCTGCGCTGGTACCGTGGGCGGAAACCTGGGCGGAGACTTGGGGGGGACGGAAAGATGCGAGATTTTTTGACGGACGAATGGCCATCTTTTGCTGGCCAAAAATTTCTGGTCGCCGCCGAAATCTCGGAAAAAAGTTCTATTTTCACCGCCAAAAAGTTGTTGTCCTTTTTTTAGTCTTGACGCTCAATGATTGGGGGGGGAGGGGGCAAATGCATGGGCCGTCCCCCCAACACCTACATTGGGGGGACCGTCCCCCCTGCCCCCCTAGGTCTACGTCCATGGCTGGTACAATTAGGCTACATGTTTCTTTTCTAAATAATAGTATTAATGATTTTCTGGCAATATCAAGTTTATTTGTCAACAATTATTTCAGACCTGACTTAATAAAATCGTTTTCTGTTATGTTTTTGAATGAGATATAGCTTATGTTTAAAATACTTTGGTAAAATTTGGCCACTGTACGTAGATATGAATTGCCTTTAAGCCTGTAGAATGTTATTGAAAATTTCTTACTTCTCTCCAAGATATTTACAAAAAACCGTGGGTGGCATTTTTGCCCACCCTGTAGGTGACATGATGAGGGTATAAAGTTGCCTTTAACATTAGTCCCACTCACATTTCTCAGTTATCAATGAGAGGAAAAAAATTGAAAAATGTTTGAGTCAAGTTCAAATCAACTGCTGTGTACAGGTAAAATCTCGGCAGCCTTCGCCAGTTACAGGTAAAATATTGCATTTATAATTGTAGTAAAACCCGTAGAATATATTTTTTGCGATTTGAACCACAACAGTTACGATTAATTATAAGCCATAATTCCGGTATTGGAGTCCATGAAGGGTCAATAAAAATATTGGAATTATAAGTTGTTATTAATTTCTGTTATAGCTAGATGGTTCTAGTTTAAGATTCCAAAAGAATTTGTCTTTCTGCACTTATCGTTTTGTGTGGACTTTGCTTCAAAGTGGCGAATTTGAGTTTTTTGCGTTACGGACTCTACATGCAATTTTTAAATGCAAAATTTTTAATGTAAATCCATTGTCGTATATTTTTAGCTGGACATCATGCCCATGGTGAGAGTAAGTGATAAATACTTCGTGATCAAAAACTCACCTCATCTTGTGTCCAGATTTGCTGGAGCAAACCATGATTTGTAGAGTCCGTAACATTCTGGGGCGTCTAATTATTTTGTTTTGCAGTCATTTCGAATTGAGCAGCAAACCTGTTATTTCCATTCCTCTGATTCCCCATTGTAGGCTACTCAGTAAGCATATATTACTTTTCCTAATATTGCTTTGAAATTTTTTATGTGAAGTTGAATATTGTTACGGACTCTACTAAAGTGTTGCGGACTCTACAAGGAAAAATTCAGTTGATGAGATAATGGCTAAAATTGCCAGAAATTATGCATGGAAGCTAAACATTCAACATGTATCTTGTTAAAAATAATTCTTTTTATTCATCCCTTTCTAAGTTACTATGTGGATAACATGGAATTATTCAACAACTTTCAGACATTTAGAAATTTTATTTAGCTGACATCTGACATAGCCTACATAAATCAACATTTAGCACGATGTATTTATGTGTTTTATTATATATTCATTGCATTTATATTGATTTATAAATGCTATTAAAACAAGGTTACGTAATCAATAATTTAAATGAATAGCATGCTAGTTAATTTTCCTCGATTATTCATAGAAATGGTGGAAACAGTTCAAGAACATGTGGAGAGTAGCCTACAGGCAGAAAGTCTACAACAATGCAGTTCATGCCATGGAATCTGCACATACTTACAGAATCAGATTCAAGTACCTGTACTTACAGAATCAGATTTATGATTTTTTAGACCATGAGCTGTATATGTTCAAGAAAGTAAGATTTTTAAGTGTTTAACTCAGAGCAAGTCTAGGGCGAGAGCGCCACCAGAAACGGGTAGTGCTCCTCAATCTTCTAAGTAAACCAGATTTTTGCACTGGATAAGGTGTAAAAATTGGTTTGTCTAAATTTTGGTCCATGTGCCCAGAAGAAGACTAGTGCTAACTGAAACAAGACTAAGCTACAAAGGTGAATAGTGCATGTTGTTAATGACAAATTGGGCAATCTGTTCGACTTTCCAGATAGAATTGACCAGTTATTGATCACCAATGATCAGATTGTTGAAAAGCTATGCACCTGCAGCAAAAGATGAAAGAGGTCTTTTCAAGTCCATTGACCCTGTGACTAGTGTTACAGAATGACCTAAGCTGAGTGACTTCTGAAACATTAAGAGCTTCAACATTACAGAACTTTGAACTGTGCAAGCGTTCCATTAATTGCTGGTGACAATAAAACACCATATTTGTTCAATTTGAGCTCTGAAACTTCCCGAAGCACCTTGCAAACAATTGAAATGATGAAAGTAGGCTAATTGCTATAAATTAACTACTTTCATGAAAATTAATCAGTTTTTGTTTATGATCCATAACTGTAGAGTCCGTAACGTAGAGTCCGTAACGCATAGTGTGCACATTAAGTGAGTGCTCAACATCAGTACTTATCATTATAAAGAAATTCAATTATGACTATATCAGCAGAAATGGCTGGCAATTCTAAGATTGTGTCTCAAAAGAATTTGTATATATTAATTTCACAAAAATTCAAGACAGTTCAGTCATCAAAAAAGTTCAAGGAACTTTTCTGTAGAGTCCGTAACGGAAGCTTCTTAATTCACCAGAAATGATACATAACAGTCACAGTCTAACTGATATCAAACTAGTCTATGATCGAAGCGGCATCTGGGAAAATATTTAAATACTTTAAACAGTTATCATCTCTCTGTATGAACGGCTCAAAGTCTACGAAATGTAGAGTCCGTAACATTTTGAATACCGTGGAATTGCCCTTAAGGCAGTGCTTCCAACCTTATTGTCACCGCGGGTCACCAAAGAAATTTTCTTGAAGCCGAGGGCCACACGGGTGAACTCAAAAGCAACAACTATGACCAAATGGGTATCCATCGAAAATGTCGCGAAGAAAATGTCGCGGTCAAAATGTCGCGGACAAAATGTCGCGGATAAAAATGTCGTTGATATATAATGTCGCCTTACAAAATGTCGCGACATTTTCCCCGCGACATTTTGACCGTATGACCGTATAACACAAAACTATTAAGAACGAAATACGAAGACAATTTTAAAGCTAGAATGTTCGTACTAGAAAAATAGAAGGTTCGTACTAGAATGTTCGTATAGAAAAATAGAATGTTCGTACTCTAATGTTCGTACTAGAATGTTCGTACTAGAATGTTCGTGCTAGCGCTGAATTGTGCACAAACAAGACGCGAAATATGTTTGACATCAAAAGATTTCGATTTCGAGGTTTCACGCTTCGCTAATTTTGAGGTTAAAGACATTGCTGGCTGAATTGAGCAGACGGTAAACAAGACGAAAATTTGAACGGCGACATTGTGTGTGCGACATTATAATTCGCGACATTATGCATCAGCTACATTTTTATCCGCGACATTTTGTCCGCGACATTTTGACCGCGACATTTTCTTCGCGACATTTTCGATGGGAACCGACCAAATGTAAATTGTTTAAGATGTAGCCTATAAAAAATTATTTTTTATGGAATAATCATATGCAACGTGGGAACTTGATTTTGTATGCACATTGTCAAATAGCACAACAACTTACGAGCATAGTTATAGCCACTAGATGGTCTGCAATTTGTTGCTTAATTTAAAAATTTGACTAGCTTAGGCGGGCCACCTGAAATCAGCTCGACGCCGCGGAATTAATTAATCATTAATCATTAGCGCTTTCGAAAGCCAATTAATTTTGACGAATCGCCAATAAGGCTTATTAAACAATAGCAACTGTCAACCTCCACCACAAAACGATTTTGCGCCTGCTCACAGACTCGACACCTTTGACTCATGTGTTGTCTGGTCAGTCATCAGTGTAACCGACGAGTTACCTATAGATGCGAGTTACCGATGATGTTAATGACGCTCGTGGCATTAACATCGGTCTCCACGCGTCGTGCGCAGCAGAGTCTTTGACGCAGATACTTTTTCACCGGATCCAATTTGGCGGCGTAGATGAACGGATTGAGACAGACGTTGAAGAAGGCAAGGACAATCGTAATGTATCGACCGTCGGAACTGAGCTTGTTTAGAACGCGAAAATTGTAGAGGAGATAGTAGATGCGATTCGGACACCAACAGAGAACGTAACAGACCGAGATAATGAGGAAAGTTTTGATGATGTTCATTTGGGTTTTCATGGCGTTCTGTTGAGCAGCGCTCTTCATCATGTTGTTGAAGTTAACTGTAGATTGAATCACAAAATCATTCAATGTTCGTAGTACAACATTCTTCAATAAAATCTGAAAGCGGCTCAAGTGGGGAAAAATAATACGACTGATTAAAATTAGGTCAAAGGATTCATCCATAATTCGGAACGGCAGGTGCGTTAATGGCAGATCTCTCAAAGAAGAATACTATAACACAAGTGCACGATGGTGATGATATTGCAGGTGAGAGTGATGACGACGACGATGATGATGGCGATGATACTGATGAAGAGGTCGCTGTTGCCAATGATGGTGACGATAAGAACAGTGGCGGCGCCAGGATTTTCGTTTTGGGGGGGCTGGATTTTCGGGAAAAAAATTTCCATTTCCGCCGACAAAATTTCTGACGACCTTTTTTTGGAGGGGGGGCTAAAGAGGTAAATCGTCCAAATATTTCATTTTTACATGGCAAAAAAGATGGCCTTTTTTAGGGGGGGTTTAGCCCCCCATCCACCTCCTAGCGCCGCTACTGGATAAGAATGACGATATGAGAATAGAAATTAATGATTATTTAATTGTTGGGTAAATCTGGATACAAGATCACAAGCCCGAAGAAGTCAAGGTTATTATAATTGGTAACTTCGATATAGATTTATTATGTAAATATCAATATTGTTGTCGTTGTTGTTCTTTTATTATTATTATCGTCGCTATTTTTATTGTTATTTTTATTGCCCCGAAGTATACATGACCCCTCAGCGACCTCACTACCACCTAGTATAAAATCAAAGTCTGGAAAGGCCCTATTCATATTCTGCTTCCTGGTCGGCGAAAGTGTATTGGAGGTGCATGAGTTGTTTGTGAAGGTGATAAACGTTTCCTAGTTATTATAAAAAAAATTGAGACACGTACCTGGAACAATGCGTTTGTGTGTGGCCTGCAGTATTCGTGAATAGCAGAAGACGAAAACGGCCAAGGGCAAAATGAAGTTGATTAAAAACTTATAGACAGAGTAGGCGTTCGCATTTATGGCAACCGGCCACTCAGCGTAAATTGCACATTGCCCATGTAAGACAGTAGTGGCTGTTAGATTAACAAATGCGCCTAGAACCGTGTCAAAGTTTATCCACGTAAAACCGATCGCCACAAAATACATCCACCGACGAAAATGTCTCTTGTGGAATATAGCGTGAACAATTTTAACGTATCTGTCCAGAGTCAGGAGGACAAGATTAGCTGAAGAAGATCCAAGGAAATACCATACCATCCACTCGCCGGTTAGAGCTTTACAGAGAACCTTTCCAGTAGAGACGCTGTAATCGATGTCCAGAATTGTAACGACGTAACTTATTGTAAGTTGTAGGCAGCATATGAAATCTAAAGTCATCTGATTGAAAACAATGACCAACTCAGATTTTCGTGCTTTAGACTGCGCAAGAATCACAAGCATTAGAAGGTTGGCAATTCCACCAACGATTCCTATTGTGATGACTGACTCTTCGAAAACCATTTTCACATCTATTTAACAGTTTCTGCTCAAATCATAAACTTTATCAAAGATTTTCTGGTGATGATTTCAAGTCCGAAATACGTGTGTCAATTGAGCGAACTGCACAAGCTATAGACTATAGCTTTTGCAATGCGCGCGCATCAAGTAGGTCAGCATATTATGTCGACCAATGTTGCGCATCATGAATGAAACTATACAGCTACATTGGAAGGCCTATTTGCTGCGCATTCACTCACTCAGGGGCTTCTATCCCCCCTAAGCAACCGGGCGCAATCCATTTTCTTCCCCCCCTTTTCTGGACCGGCCTTCCTCTATGTATGCAATATAATGTAATCTAGCGCATGCCCTCCTTTAGTGTGGGAATGAAGGTTTGTTTGGAGGGGGACAAACGAGCATCCAGCAGACGATCGCCGAAGCATGTGTAGCACCGAGAAGGGACCTGGTATGGGGAGGGAATGTGCCCGTCCCCATAAGAAATTTTTGCGATTTCCACGTCAATTTCAGCATTTTAAGCTGTCCTCTTAGCAAAATTACTCTACTGTTTCAGTGGAGGAATTGCTGCCAAAATTGGGCAGCCATATGTTTTTTGCGCCTCTGATCAGTGTGCACTCGAGAGGCGCTACATAAATTTTTAGAGCACAATGCAATACAATAAAATACAATGTAGGTCCTACATTGTAAGCCCACGTAATAATGATGTTGCTTTAGGCCTACTAAGTGTTCAAGGACCAAATTTGACTGTCTGAAATTTGAAAGATAACATTGGAGAGAAGCCATTTAGTTGTGCAAAATAGTATTTGTATTAACATTATTTTTTTCGATTAAAATAGTAAAAACATAATTATAATCATGTAATAGGAAATTTTTTATGTATATATTATAGCTGTTATAGCAGTTCATGTAATTCAAAAATGCAGATAGTAGCCTAACTAAAAACTCAAAGTGTATAAAGTGTATACATTTTGCCAAAAACTATTAGGCCTACCATTTTGTCTAAATTTATATGGAGGGGAAGTATTTTCTGGGGGATCTTCCTTTACTATCTTCCTTTAGTGAGGCCTAGATTGAACGCTGCCAACCATGTCCGACCTTCCCCCCTACCGACGTGAATTTTGGCTGTTTTCTGATTCCCCCCCCTATTTTTCACTGGGCGCAAGCTGCGCCCGCCATGTATAGGGATAGAAGCCTCTGCACTCACTCTACTTGTCCGCATATAGGTGGCGCATGCACACTTTCTTTACGACTTCAAAATGCGTTTATGAGCTTATCTATAATGCATTAATGCTACTTGATAAAAAATATAGCCCATAAAACATGTAGTATCTAAATCTTCGTGCGTGGAGTGTCGTGTGCGCACACTGAATGTTGCTAATTATTCGTAAGTAGGCTATCCTAATTGTAAACTTTTCAAACGAACCAAATAACCTAGAGTCTCTGAGTATAAGCTACGTGTTTAGGTGCGAAATATGTTGAAGGAGACATTTTGTTTCAGTTAGGCGTAGGCCAACATTTGATAAGATCACAGAGTCATTCGTCTTAAACACTCTGTTTTGCTAATATTCAGCAACAGAAGATAAGTGGTAGCTTTTAATATCTATGTCGTTCGCGACATAGTTTTTAATTGTGGCAAATAAAATCGTTCTGATAGCTAGTTAAGCACCGGTTTTGTAAAATATTGGCATTTTCGTATCTATTGCGATTGGTATCATCGGGCTAGGTGCTGGAGTACGGACATGGCTAATGATGGATTTGACAATTTGTATTATTTTCATGTAGTTATTCAAATTTAATTTATTCTGTTGTATTATAGCAGTGGTTTTGTGCGTGTACAGTTGTACACTGTACAGCTTCACACACAACCAAGTAGGCCTATCATTATTTTAGTCGAATTCTTTACATTGAGCTTGTCAATGTTGGTTAATGTAGGCTATGCACGGTCGTGGGTGCCAGAAGATTATTATTAGACTAAAATGAGAAAAGAAGAATAAAGTCAATTTATGTTGTTGCCGCTTAACATGGTCTTTCTGACATCCAGTAGCTTTTGTTATATTCCTGAGCAAACTATTTATAGGTCTGCTGTTATCATTACTATTTATTGTTGCTATTAATTATTATTATTATTATTATTATTATTATTATTATTATTATTATTATTATTATCATCATCATCATCATCGCCGTCGTCATCGTCATCGTCATCATCATCATCATCATCATCATCATCATCATCATCATCATCATCATCATCATCATCATCATCATCATCATCATCATCATCATCATCATCATCATCATCATCATCATCATCATCATCATCATCATCATCATCATCATCATCATCATCATCATCATCATCATCATCATCATCATCATCATCATCATCATCATTATTTTAATTTAATTTTTATCATTATTATTTTTATTATTGTTATTCTGATTGCTATAATAATTAATAAAATTATGATAATCATCACTCTAATTATTATTAGTTAAGTTCTAACTAAGTATTAAATGAAAGCATGCATGAATGATAATATTATTAAGGAATGAGGGTCAGGGTTGTATAAGCTTTAGATTTCCATGGCTCTGGTGCATTTTAAGAATAAAGTTGGGCACACGGCAGCAGCTTGCCAAGCTTGATCTATTTTCTCTTGCATCTGAGTTTCCTGGCTTTGTCTTTGCAACCACGGTTCATGACCTCGGTGTCCAACTTGACCAAGAACTAACTTTTGCTCCTCAACTTCACCGTCTTGCTCGAGACTGCTATTATCAGCTGCGCCAGCTTCGCACTGTCATCCGTTCTCTTACGTCTGCTGCTACTCTTACTTTAGTGCATTCTTTCGTTACATCTCGCATCGACTATTGCTCTTCGCTCTACATTGGCCTCCCATCCAGCAGATTGACTTGTCTTGACCGGGTGTTGCGCTCTGCTGCGCGCCTAATTGGGAAAATCCCTAAATATGATCATGTCTCAAACTACATGCTTGAGGTACTTCACTGGCTCCCTATTCGCCAGCGTATCGAGTTCAGGGTAGCTGCATTGGTATGGCGATGTTGTCAGGGCCTTGCCCCAACTTACCTCCGTGAGCTATGCAGCTCTACATTGGGTATCCAAGGACGTCGTCAGCTACGCTCTGCTGATAGGGGAGTCCTCTTAGTTCCTTTTGCTCGTACTACTACCATGAAGGATCGAGCCTTTTCTGTGGTTGGACCAGTGGTCTGGAATGGCCTTCCTTTTGAGCTACGCCTTCACCCTGGAACTCTACCAGGATCCTTCCTTACTAAACTTAAAACTGTTCTTTTTGTGCGCGCTGGAGTTGGGAGCGCTTCTGAGTAGTTTTTCTTGAAGGAGCGCTATATAAATGTCCGAATGAATGAATGAATCAATGAATTGTGATTAGTGACTCACGAATACAATATCATTAGACTTTTGTGCGCAACCAACAAATTCATTCATTTATTTATGCAATATTGAAGGAACCCTAAGCCATCTGGTGAGAAGAAAATCCGCAGCCCTCTTGCGAATGATTCGATGTCCACTGAAGACAGGAGCAAAGAGCATCACAGACGACTAAAAATTACATGTAAGAGAGACAAATAGGCCTATAGGTATTATAACTCATTAGATCTATCGATCTTGTTGTCCTCAAAAACAAGGACTTGGTTTCGAGTACACTCGAGTTCCGTTTTAAAAGTCTTAGTCTTGCTTCAGATCTTGGCGACAAGAGCGCTAATCTAATATATATTTTGGTAAGTCTGTGTGTTTGTTTGATTGATTGTTTGTTTGTGGATTTGTTAGCTATGCACGGCCACAGTTTTGAAGCAATCGACCCCAATTTTTCGCAGGGTGGTCGGGCTCGGCCCGGCCCGGAGCAGATCAATGGGGGGTCGGCGGGTCTCTGCCACCATGGGGGCCAGGGTGGGTGGGCAAAACCCTCATTTTTTCCTACCTTTTCAGGCGTTTCCAAGCATAGTTTCACACTTATGCACCTGAAACGTTGCAACTACACAAATGTTTACATGGGCCACCTCGCCTCCACCAAACACATACCTCGGCGACCCGCAGGGCCGACGTGTGTTCTTGGGGGGAACCTTGGGGTTCGGGGGAGAATTTTTTTCCCCCGAAAACTCAAATTTCTCGGGTGGCGTTCCGATGGATGTCGGAATGTGGTGTGGTGTTGTGGGTGTGGTGGGGTTGTAGCCGGAGCGGGTCTATTCCTAAATTTCCCGATCAACGCCGAGTACCCCAGCTAGGGGCTAGGGTGGGGGCCAATTTTTTGTTTGGGGGGGGGGAATTTTCCGAAAATCAAAATTTCTCGGGTGGCGTACCGGTGGAGGTCGGTGTCAGTGGTGGCGTGTTGCGGGGGGTGGGGTGGAAGAGGGGCGTGGAAAATTTAGGGGGGGATTTTTTCTCCCGAAAACCAAATTTTTACGGGTAGCGTACCGGTGGAGGTCGGAGATAGTGGTGGCGTGTTGTGGGGTGGGGCAGGTTGGGGGGGGGTTTGGGGAAAAAAAATTCCGTACAGGTGGAGGTCGGAGTTAGTGGTTGCGTGCTTTGGGGTAGGGATGTGGGGGAAATTTGGGTGAAAATTTTCACCCGAAAATCAAAATTTCACGGGTGGCGTACCGATGGAGGTCGGAGTGGTGGGGTGTGGTGTGGTGGGGTTATGGCCGGAGCTGGTCGAATCCTAAATTTCCCGGGCAACGCCGGGTGCCCCAGCTAGTTATGTATAAAATTAATCATATCGTACCTCAGGCAGTATCACGAGATTAACCTACAAGAGAATTACGCAAATAACATTGTTTTTGTGGTATGGAATTATTTGTGCGCACACGGGTGAAGTCGAAAGACCATTAATTTTGCCAAATCGCCAAATCAGTTTTGAAGCAGTTGGTAATTGCAACTAGCCTACTAATTTTTCGTTATCTAGATTCGTAACCAAATATCAAAACATTTCAAAAAGCAAAATGTCGGTGATTGAGATTATGGATAGATCAAATTACGAAAATTTCCATCATATAGGCCTACAACAGTTACATTTTTTAAAACCCTGAGGTTCGTTTTTTTTACAAAGCTAAGATGTTATTTTCTTTAATTGGCATACCTCTCATTTGCTGTAAGGCAGTGTAAGCTTAGTCTTATAAAGCGTCGTATCTGCCTGGTTTCAAAGAAATGCTTGCTTAATAGGCCCCTACAGGTAAGGTGGACCAGAGGATTGTAGGCCTACTAAGTGTAGGCCTACAGCCACTCTTTGTTGTACGATGTTCGGTGGCAACACAATGGTCTTCACAGCGTTTATTGAGAAGGCGTCTGTGCTGTTTGCTGTGATCATTTTGCCATCTTATATAGGAAATTTCCTTTTGTAGCATAACATACCGAAGTTTGAAAGCAAATTTTGCCTCTGTCTTTTTCTTCTAGTGTCTATGTCTTTTCTAAACAACGTAGCCGTTCCACACTGGATAAGCTTATCCTACAATAATATTACACACGTACCGATGATTTTTGTTTACTTATCCCAATTATAAGCTACATGCAGAATCCAGCCATCAAGCTATTGCTTTACTATTCCACTCATTTTGTAGGCGTTTCGAATTGACAATCCCATGTAAGTCGACTTCTGAGCTGTATAAATTTATTTACCAGCAATCTCAAAATTCCACTCATCTGGCTCAACTGGGATCATTTGTACGAAATCTTCTAGGCACAGCGCTACCAGGTAGGCTACAAAAGCAATTTATCAAATCAAACGCCTAGATTGTCTTTGTCCATATCATCAAGACGATTGTAGAAATAACATAAATTATGACCTACATAAAGAATGACTTAAGATGACCTATCTTATGTCTATATACTGGACTAATGAGATTAATTTGTCATCATTAATGTGAGCATAGGGTGGCTTTCTATACAAAGCGCACGAGATAATTACATGGTCTTTGTCATCTTTGGCTAACAATACGTTTGGGGAGGGGACTTGAACGACATAGTCGCACAAAAGATTCACAGGAGTAGACTTGCAATAAACTTACAATATCCTATTGTATTTGCACTCTTAAAAATGCCATAAAGTTGTCGTTAGGAGGCACTCGTCACGTCGTGTCCTGCTTTACTGAATGCCACAATAATAAAATCAACAAGCAACACGCAGACGTATGTGTAATATTGTGTGTGAACCATTCCCATCAATAGTTTTCGAAGTCATTGCAGTGAATTTGTTTTACCTGGCTACACATACAGGGTTGACCAAAAATACCACTTTTTGGTCCACCCTGTTGAAGTGTTGATGTCAGTCCTTCATTAGCCATCAAGGTTTTCGAAGACATTGCAGTGAATTTGTTTTACCTGGCTACACCTACAGGCTTGGACAAAAAAGGACGCCTTTTCTTTTGGTCCACCCTGTTGAAGTGTTGTTGTCGATCTTTCAGATGCTTAGAGTCACACAGCGACATCTTACGCACTGTTCGAAAATATAACTAGACTTGGTAACATCTATTTTTACTTTCCGCTAATATTCAAAAATTAGTTGAAGTCACGTTGACATCTTAGGCCCATGCTATCAAAATTCTTGCAGGATCATTCAGTGAATTAATCATTCAGCCAATTAATCATTCAGTTAACTAATCATCAAGTTTCATTTTCATATCGCAAACACACTTCAGTAGCTCGATTTTGTTACGTGATACAATTTTCAGTATAATGGTAAACGTAATAATATTATATTGAAATATACCTATTTACACTGCTATGTATTTCCAAATCAATCCTACAAAGTGCAAAACATGTAGGCCTACAAATTCCTTTAACCTGTTCAAATACATAGACAAAACCTACGCGCCAAAAGGCAAATGCCGAATATACAATGGACTACTTTACAACACTACCTGAATTATGTGAATATAATCCTACGATGAACTAGGCCGCTTCGTCGTACACAATAATAGCGGATAGAGGAAACAGAAGTGCGTTCTTCAACACAGTCCATGCTAATTTGAAAAAATCATGCTTGACTTGTCCTTTTCGTGGTTGTTGAAGCCTCTATCACGTTAATCACGCTTGTGTCAGTCTCCTCGCTATTAGACCTGGGAGTCGACCCCAATAAGTCGACCCCAGTCGACTTGGTCATCCCAAGTCGGGTCGGGTCGTTCAAGGGCGGATCCAGGAATTTTCGAAGGGGGGGGCCAAAAAATTGTTGGGCTGGGGTCGGAAATTTTTTCGTTGATCTTTCGCCGAAAAATCTGATGAACTTTTTTAGTGGTTTTTGGCCGAAACCAGAGTTTAATTTAGCCCCCACCTCTGGGGGAATTGAGGTTTTCGGAGGGGTAGATAATTGACCGTCTGAAGACAATCATGAGGCGCGCAGCGCCGATAGTGGTAGGGGAGGGGTGTGGGGAGGGGATATGCCCCTCCCCACCAGAAACTTTTTGAATTTTCACATTGCAATGGTAGCATTTTAAGCTGTTATCTTAACAAATTAGCTGTACTTTTCAGTGCTTGTAAGAGTGCCATAAGGTCTCAATAAATATAGACTTTACTTAAAAACTTCTTTCCCAAAAACTAGATGTTCTTTTTTAAGTAATCCGCCGGAAATCTTCAAAAAGGGTGTTCAATTTTCCTTCCCAAAACACTGATGAAATTTTTGGGTCATCCGTGCGAAATCTTAAAAAAGGTGTTTAATTTTTCGTCTAAAAAGAGTGATGACATTTTATTCATCCATGCGAAATTTTCAAAAAAGGTGTTTAATTTCGCATCCCAAAAAAACTGATGACTTGTTGTAGTAATCCCTGCGAAATCTTAAAAAAGGTGTTTAATTTTTCGTCTAAAAGGAGTGATGACTTTTTAGTCTCCCGTGCGAAATTTTCAAAAAAAGGTGTTCAATTTAGAATTAAAAAACTGATGACTTTTTGTAGTCATCCGTGCGAAATCTTAAAAAAGGTGTTTAATTTTTCGTCTAAAAAGAGTGATGACTTTTTATTCTTCCGTGCGAAATTATCAAAAAAGGTGTTTAATTTCGCATCCCAAAAAACTGATGACTTGTTGTAGTCATCCCTGCGAAATCTTAAAAAAGGTGTTTAATTTTTCGTCTGAAAGGAGTGATGACTTTTTAGTCTCCCGTGCGAAAGTTTCAAAAAAGGTGTTCAATTTAGCATCCCAAAAACTGATGACTTTTTAAGACTAGAATAAATAAAATACTTCCGGTACGTGACTTTTTGGCGCCGCCGTTTTGGCGCCGCCGTTTTGCCGCCGCCGTTTTGACGCCGCCGTTTTGGCGCCGCCGTTTTGGCGCCGCCGTTTTGGCGCCGCCATTGCGCTATAACATTTGCGTTTTGCAGTCTATTTCCGGTTCAGTGTATACGACGCGTGAAACAAATTGACGAAATCCTTGCTGAAATAGAAAGTGAATGTACGGCTTGTTGTTGCGTTAATTGAGGCTGGATCGATGAAAATATTCCTGGTTTAATTGGAGCTGGATTTATTAAGCGAACGCATGAGAAATGGAAGATATGATCAAGAAAAGAACGCTTGAGATTTGTAAGCTCGATGAAGAGTCTTTTAAATGCGAAAAAGCGGCGGGAGTTCCGACGAATGCTTGAACAATTGAAGCTGAAAGGAGATTTTTTTGCCGGTGAAATAGAAGCTGGATTTTTTAAACAAATGCTTTATTTAATAACAAATTATAAGACATGTGAGGTAGCAGATTAATAAAGTACAAGCGATCAAAGCAGAGGATGTCACATCGAATGATTGAAAAAACAGGCCCACCAAAGAGAGAAAGTCCCGCTAAGACTGGGCCTATTTAGCTTAGTATAGAAATAAGAACTTTAAGATGACATAAGATTTTAGCACTATAGATCGAGGAAATACAGACTTTAGTGACAACAATGAATATGGTGTATTAAAGACAAAAGCGACAGTTCTTTTAAAAAGTCCATTGTTTTGAAATGTCCATAATTGCAATTATAATAAAAAGGTGTGCAACTGCAAATGTCTGCCAACACTAAAGAAGGTGTCCAATTGCCAATTTCTGCCAACACTAAAGAAGGTGTGCAAATGCCAATTTTTGCCAACACTTAAAAAGGTGTGTAATTGCCAATTTTTTAGAAACCTAAACAAATCCATTGGTTCGAATTGTTCATTATTGCAATTGTAATATAAAGGTGTCCGACTGCAAATGTGTGCCAAAAGTAAAGAAGGTGTGCAATTGCCAATTTCTGCCAACACTAAAGAAGGTGTGCTATGGCCAATTTTTTAGAAACCTAAAGAAATCCATTGGTTCGAATTGTTCATTATTGCAATTATAATATAAAGGTGTCCCACTGCAAATGTGTGCCAACAGTAAAGAAGGTGTGCAATTGCCAATTTTTGCCAACACTAAAAAAGGTGTGTAATTGCCAATTTTTTAGAAACCTAAACAAATCCATTGGTTCGAATTGTTCATTATTGCAATTGTAATATAAAGGTGTGCAAGTAAAATAATGATGCTTTAAAGCACACTGCTGTTGTACAAAAAAGTTGTGCAATTGCACACCTTCTTTAGTGTTGGCACACATTTGCAGTGGGACACCTTTTTATTGTAATTGCAATAATGAACAATTCGAACCATTGGATTTGTTTAGGTTTCGCAAAAATTGGCAATTACACACCTTCTTTAGTGTTGGCAAAAATTGGCAATTGCACACCTTCTTTAGTGTTGGCAAAAATTGGCCATAGCACACCTTCTTTAGTGTTGGCAAAAATTGGCAATTGCACACCTTCTTTAGTGTTGGCAAAAATTGGCCATAGCACACCTTCTTTAGTGTTGGCAAAAATTGGCCATAGCACACCTTCTTTAGTGTTGGCAAAAATTGGCCATAGCACACCTTCTTTAGTGTTGGCAAAAATTGGCAATTGCACACCTTCTTTAGTGTTGACACACATTTGCAGTGGGACACCTTTTTATTATAATTGCAATAATGAACAATTCGAACCAATGGTAAATTACTTCTAAAGGGAGGACAATGATATTTTGGCTAGTTTTAACTGTACGTAAGTGCTTCTACAAATGCACAAATTCGATTACAAATGCACATTTTGTGTATAGCTGCACGTTAAAAAAGCCCTGCCGGGTACCCGGCTAATGTTCTAATATAGCGGCAGTTTTCTGATTTTATTGAATGCCAGATACGATTGCAGCAATTATTATTCAAAAGCTTAACTACATGTACATCATGTGACCACATTGACTATAGGCCTATACTCACTGCCATACCATATAACAATTAAGGAAGTTTTATTACATTTCGACAAAAAATACTTAACATCAGATTTTTGAACACAGACAAACATACTTTTGCTTAAATCGGAGTTGGATTGTTCATCAATGCAACGCCAGTTTAAGGAAGAACATTTTCAGCAATCCAGCTCCAATGAAATTTAATTGTGGTATTACCTAATACGAATAAAAACCAGCTTTGACCCTTTCAGATCAAGTGAGGAGTGTACGTCGAACATACATTCTGAGCTATTTCGGGCATAACTTTTGAACGGCGTGGAATATCATCACAAAATTTAACTCAAAATGTGCGTAAATGAACCGCCTAAAATTACCTACAATTTGATAATTTTTATACTTTAGAATGAGGGAGAAAAAAATTCCGGCGCCAAAACGTCCGGCGCCAAAACGGCGGTGCCAAAACGGCGGCGCCAAAAAGTCCGGCGCCAAAACGGCGGCGCCAAAACGTCCTGCTTCGCGAATAACATACATTCCATGCCATAAATCATAGTTGGATACTGTTGAAAGATTGTTTCATTTCGATGCTTTATATAAAGACAATGCAATTGCGTGAGAGACTTAGATTGGATTTTAATTACATTTACACAGTATTTTTATTATAGGTTTTAATTACATTTATACATTAATTCTCCTGTGCATGACTGACACCCTGAATTTTTTTTGCTCCACCATGGATGGGGGGGGGCCACGTCCCATGGCGATTTGAAATGGGGGGGGCCATGGCCGGATTGGCCCCCCCCTGGATCCGCCCTTGGGGTCGTTTCTGCTCACCGCAACTGACCCCAAGTCGAATTTTGTAGATAGAAGTCACTTGAAGTTGTTTTTACCTCAAGTCGACTTAAACCGACTTGAGACACAAACATAGTTAAATTTGCCACTTCAAACCAATGATCGTGACAGCATTTAAGCAGCTTTTATTGCTTAGTGTGTTTACAAGAATGAATGAGTCCTTTGCTAAACAGAGACTTACTGATTATTTTACCGGTCGGCTATCGTGCAGACTGCCGTCTGCCGATCTATTCATATGATTTGATATTCTATGCTTAAACGTCGCGCTTAGGCATGCGCCTAATTAAAATGGTGAAACAAAATGTTATTAAAACACTAGCACGTGTGCTTATCAAGCAAATCAGTGCACTTCTAGTGGTCAGTGAATTCGGTGCAAAGAAAGCTGGGTCTACAAGGCCTATAATAAATCGATAGTTTTGGCGCTATATTGGTGCGCTACACCTGCAGTTGTCTGCAGACGGAAAACTATTGTAGGGCCAATTGGACAATGAAAGACTTTACTGTCAGTGTCAGTGAGTAGGCCTAGTAGCTGTAGTAGACTACTATAGGGGGATGTGCTTGCAATGCTATTTGCTAAGTTGCGAAATGATGTTAGTGGCCAAATAATTATGAAAACAGATTTACAAATTAGGCCTATCATATCACGCCATTCAGTGCAACCAGTCCGCGGTCCGCCATTTTATCTTAGACCCTGCGCGTTGTACAAATTTAATTAATATTAATATTAATAGTAAAAAGATAATAATGAGGCCTATTCTGAATAATCACAGACAATGGACAAGCTAAAATTCATAGGCCTAATAATTTGCCGTCGCATTCTCTAGGTTACTATAGATGGCCCAAAGCATCACAAAGCTATTCAAACTGAAGCACAAACAGCCTGAAATGGACTTAATAACACTTTAACTAATTCATGCATCAATTAAGTGTTAAGGCCTCATTACTCATTGGTAGACCAAAATGCAATTAATGCTTGCAGGAAAATTGGCTTGACTTCTTGCATTAGTAGCCGTACATAGACCAAGGCTATAATGGCTATTATACCATGTCAGAAGTCGACTTCAAGTCGGAAGTCGGTTGTTTTTCTGCCAAGTCGGGTCAAGTCGTTTTGGCGCCGAGAAGTCGACTTCAAGTCGACCTCAAGTCACTTTAGGGTCAAGTGGGGTCAGATTGGCTGACCAAAGTCACTCCCAGGTCTGCTCGCTATTCAGACGTTGTCGTTTGCACAGCTTATGCTGCAGATACTTTTTCACTGGATCCAAGTTGGCGGCGTAGATGAACGGATTTAGACAGACATAGAGAAAAGCTAGGAAGACAGTAACGCTGCGGGCATTCGTGTAGAGAACGCTTAAGAATCGCAGGTTATAGAGAAAGAAGTAGAGATGATTGGGAGACCAGAGGAGAACGTAAAACACGGAGACGATTAGGAAAGTTTTGATGACGTTCATTTGGATCTTCATGGCGTTCTTTTGAGCGGCGCTCTTCATCATGTTGTTGAAGTTTACTAAACATGAAAACAGAAAAGCGTTTGATACAGAGTTACGATACAACTGAAATTTGATGTCACCCATTAATATCGACCTCCTTGCACTAGGGCTGTAATCAAGGGTATAATACGTGGGTATACGGCGTGTAGGCTACTTACCTCCGGGAAACAACGGCATCGTATACTCACCGCCGAAAACCAGGGTGCACGCCGGTATACAGCGTATACTCACCTCACAAAGAGCGTGTGGGTATACGCATGAAAGAGACAAAGAATATTTAGGTATATTTTTCATGAAATTCGGAGTGAAAGGGTAAAAAGGGTCATCAGATTTGTCGGACGGGAAAAGTGGAGGAATTTTTTGTGGACGGATGACTAAAAAAGGTCGTCAGAAATTTTTCACCCAAAAAGGCGATTTTTCTCACGGTCAGCGGGACTCACCTCAAAATTTACCAGTACAGCCCTGCCTTACACAGCTCAGAAGTGCCCACTTCTTTACGGCGCAACTGCTATTCTTTTGCAGAGCAATTATTGTGAGTGAGGGACTTGTAACGGCTTCAGGTAGGGTTTGAACCCGTCCTCTCCGTGTTACAGCCCAACCGCCCTAACCAATAGGCCACCGTGCCTCACACACAGTACGACAAGTCTTCTATACGGAGGCCAGATAAGCCCACGTCGCTTAGAAGGATTAAAACTACCCAGGGGCGGATACAGGGGGGACGAATCCGGCCATAGCCTCCCGTTGACGAAGCTTTAAAATGGTTTTCAATAGATTGCACAATGGAAGACAATTCAATCTGCCCAAAAATATATGCTACGTATTTATTATTCAGTTCACGGCATGGGCGCCCGCAGAAATTTTTGCAGGGGGGGCCAAATTTTTAAGTTGGTCACGGTTAAATTTCCTAGTCGCAAGAGCTTAAAAATTGCAAAGCTCGAAAGTGAGAATATGGGTATTTTTCAGAGAGGTTTCTTAATGCATATTTCTCAGTTTCATTTTGTGTAGACTTATCATTTTCAATATTTTTCTTAGAGCGAAAAAATTTATTAAAAATCAAAAGTACAATGTTAAAAAGTAGATTTTTGAAGGGGCGCTATATAAAGAATGAATGAATAAATGAACGAAAAACAGGTATCAGTTTTAAAGGGGCAAGTGCTCCATCAAGTTACTTCTATATTTTAATCGTAATTTCTAAACTTCTAAAGTGCCACTCCAGAGTCAATTGTAGGGCACCAGCTTATTCAGAAGCGCTGCATCGAGTCATCAAAGGTTGTTCAAAGGGCAGACAAGAAAGAGGTCCGAGTCCTGTATCCAGTGGGTCAGATGTTAATGCAGGTGTAGTTTAGGAAGGTGGAGGATCCCGAAGATCAGAAGAATGGGGTATCAATTCTTTTGAACGGAGGAGACGTTGGTTTTGGGAGAAAATCTCCAGGCATGATAACCAGAGTCAAATATCCAAGTTTCTCTTCAGCTCGACCTACCCAAATTCTGTACTATCTGGCAGCATGCAAAATGGACAAAATGCAGCCTGACTTAAAGTAGACTTGATTCCATATATAATGCTGGTGAATATGTAGATCTCCATTACTTAATTTCAATGGGCTGTTGATCAATTTCAAATTTTTACATTAGTGTAATTTATTGATAATTAATTTTTGCGTAGTTGTGAAAAATTGCATTAGCCTACAGCCAGATTGCAGACAAGTAGGCCATAATCGATAGGAATACTATTTGTATGGGCACCCACGGGAGGGTTAAAAGTCATTGTTACCGTTTTCAGCAAGAGCTTGAAAAATTGCAAGGCAGAAAATTAAGAGCTTCTTTATTTCTAAAGAGATTTCATTACTTAAATTTCTGACTTTCACTGAAGTGCATCATTCGTAACATTAGTATTTCAATGGGAAGAAATTTCTTAGACCTCAAAAGTAGTAGTTAGAAAAATGGGTTTCAGTTTTCCAGGGGGGGCAAGTGCCCCCCCTTGCCCCTGTGTGCGGGCGCCCATGGTTCACGGTATATTGTTTCGGGTTAAAACTTATAAGGTCTATGTTAGAACCGCTACAAATTAACCTGGAACACTTTATAGGCCTAGCCCAATTATCCAAGCTTCTTCTTAAATGTTGTGACTGCGTCCATTGAGACAATGCTGTCATCCACCGTTCCACAAGTTCTGTCCTATAATATTCCTTTCGATTTCTTAAACAATTTGAACCTGTCACCACGAGCTGCTTTGTATGGTGCCAATTTAAAAAACCTTTCACAATGTAGACTAGTGCTTCCTTTCCATTGGCTTTCGAATGACGAAAGACGACTCATGGACAGTGGCGGCGCCAGGATTGGCCCCCTAGACCTCCTAGCGCCGCCACTGCTCATGGAGCTTACGACTACAATAACCAAAGCCTAATTTTACATGACTTTGGAATAATATGTATATTTCGTTTATTCAAGAAAATTAGTTTGACAGACAGTAACATATTACATGACGAAAGAACAAAAATGGACTAAGCTATCGGTTCCTGCACAATTCTACTTTGGAAGGATGGAAAAATTGTTTACTCGTTCCTAGAGCTAAAACTGCGAATATTCCTAAAAAATACGCGAAAAATTAAATGAAAGACGTCTTTTATAGGCAGCTCAAGGCCACGTGGTCGCGAGCGCAGAGCATGCGACTTTAGAGCAATAGGTGGAAACTGGAACAATAAGTGGAAACAGGAACAATAGGTGGAAGTACATGATTTGTGGAACGAGCTTATTAGGCACAATGAAACACCGAATTTGAATTTTTTAAACAGTATTAAACAGTATCGGTTTTATTATAGACGCACTTGAAAACTGTCTGACCTAGTCACAAACATTTTTATCGAGACACTTACCTGGAACAATGCGTTTGCTTGTAAAATGCAAAATTCGTGAGTAGCAGAAAACGAAGACGACCAGCGGCAAAACATATTTGGATAGAAATTTACAGACTGCGTATGCGTCCCCATTTATGGCAGCCGGCCACTGAGCGTAAATCGCGCATTGCCCATCTATGACAGTAGTGGCCGTTAGATCAACATAGGCGTTCAAAACTGTGTCAACGTTTATCCACGTAAAACCAATGGCCACAACGTACATCCACTGACGAAAATGTCTCTTGTGGAACACAGCATGAACAATTTTAACGTATCTGTCCACAGTCAGGATGACGAGATTGTAGGTTGAACTGCACAGAAAATACCAGATCATCCACTCTCCGGTTAGGGCTTTGCAGACAGCTGTTCCGAAACTGGCGCCGTATTCAACGTCCAGTAATTTAACGCTGTAGCTGACAACAAGCTGTACACAGCATATCAAGTCCAGAATCATTTGATTGAGGACGATGGCCATGTCATACTTTCGTGCTTTCGAGTGTGCAAGGATTAGAAGCATCAGTAGGTTTGCAATTCCGCCAATGATTCCGATGGTGATGACTGACGCCTCAAACGCAACCATCTCACGATTTTCGCAATTGGTAGGATGTATTCAAACCGTAAAATCAGCAAAGAAGGCGATTTCGTCAGTAAGAAACTTCTGATGCAGATTTCCGAAATACGAGCGTCAATAAAAAAAGTGCAAATTATAGATTTTTATAAGGAGTAGACAAGCCTACAGTATCCTATCTGTGACGCATTCAATCAACTCTTCTATCGTTAAGTATAGTTCGCGCTTTCGTTCCGACGGAGAAGTGAATGCTCTGTCCGGATTAATTTGAGCTCCATCCCCTTCCAGTGCTAATGGCCAACGTCGTACGTGCGCGCGTCTTTGATGTGTTCTGGCGCGTGGCACTATACCCCGCAGTCGATCGAGTCGCGGGCTTCGATTGACTTGGCTCACGCGACCATCGACTCGATTGACTTCGTCGAATCGTCGACCTCTCGACGACTCGATCGACTTAGCTCGGCCGACGATCGACTCGATCGACTTCGTCGACTTAGCCTAGTTTTGTTTGTTGCTCACCTCTGCAGTTATAATGATCTCAAAATGAAATTATACGATAGTAAATCTGTGTCATAATCTGTGTGACGAAACAATAAGCCTAATTTCGTATTCTCAGTGAATTTATAATAATAGTAGATTTGCACTGTAATCGTAATGACGCCACAATAGGCCTCGTTTTAGATTCTGTAAATGAACTTCAATGATTATTACGGTAGATCTGGGTAACAATCAAAGTGACGTCACAATAGACCTAGCTTAACTCACACTCTCAAAATGTACTTCTATAATAGCATATCTGTATCATAATCGAAGTTAGTCACAATAGGCCTAGTTTATTCTTAAAATGAACTTCTTTAATAGTAGGTCTATAATTATCATGATCGAAGTGACGTAACAATGGGCTAGTTTTATATTCTCAAACTGAGCGTATAATAATAGATTTGTATCAAAATCAGAGCGATGTTGCGTTTAAACAACCCAGTTTTGTATTATGAAAATGATAAAATATTATGACAGCAGATCTGTATCATAATCGAAATGACGCCGTAATAGACCTAATTTCGTTTTCTCAGTCAACTTATTATTAGTAGAATTGTATCATAATAGAAGTGTCGTCATAAAAGGCCCCGTTTGATATTCGCAAAAGAAACATAATATACTGGTAGATCTGCATAATAATCGAACTGACGTCACAGTCACACTAGGACTTGTTTATATTCTCAAAATGCACTTCTATAATAACCCTAGTAGGCCAACATTTGTATCACAATTGATGTGACGTCACAATAGGTCTTGTTTAAATTCTCAAATTGCACTTCTATAATAGTGCATTTTGTATCATAATCGAAGTGACGTCACAATAGGCATAGTTTTTTAATTTTCGAAGTGAACTTATAATATAATAGTAAAATTGTATCATAATCAGAGTGACGTTACAATAAGCATAGGCCTAGTTTGTATTCTCAAAATTAGTGAAATAATATGACAGCAGATCTGTATAGGCCTACTGATAAAGGGACGTCACAATTATAGGTCTAATTTCGTTTTCTCAGTGAACTTATTTAATTGTAGAATTGTATCATAATCGAAGTGACGTCACTTAATCACCGACGACCAGTTTAGTTCGATAGTCGTCTCGACGACGTCGACGTGTAGTAAGGTCGCGATCAATTGTCGTTGTGTGTTCCAGATTACAAGTCTAAGCTCTAGTATTCGTTCATTCATTCATTAATTGAATCATTCATTCGTTCATTATATGCATTTATATAGCGCCTCTTCAAGGGGACTACTCTGAGGCGCTCCCAACCTCAGCGCGACCAAATAAAACTGTCTTAAGATAAGAGAGAAACGCATGAGAAGAATTTTTACAAAGAGACCGGGGGTCAGAGGAAGACCATTCCAGATAGAGGGTCCTACCACCGATGTGCGTTGTATATCATATAAGACAGAATGCTCAGAGATAGTAATAATGCATCTTAATATAGGCTATATCTATTCTAAGGAGCACATCTTTGGAGACTGATTATGAAATTCATTTTTTTTTATCATTGTAGGCCTACATGGTTATAAACTTATAATATGCTAAATTCATCGCCGGTGACTAGTGGCGCTTTCAAAAGGTTGTTTGTAGGTCAGTTAGTCGGTTTAGTTCTGCTGCAGCGCTTAAAAGTACAACTCCAAGGAAAAGGTTGAACAGTTGCATCCAATTAAAATTGATGAATGCCGTACATGCGTAAAGGTAAAACTCCGCCACTGGTTGCACTCTGCTAGTGCCAATCCCAAGCCTGGATAAAGGAGGAGAGCGTCGCTAATGGTCTTTGTTACCACACAGTGACGTTAAACTGCAAATACCACCACCACATGCGTAAAGCTGTTGTATATAGATCTGCTGTTCTGCATGAACCCATTTTATGACTGTAGCCTATACCTGGAATAATGGTTGTAATTGCATTAATTGTTTTTCACTTCTATTGTCACTGATCTTGTGCATTCTGTGCACTCTTGTCTGTGAGTTTACTTCTTTTAAATAAATAGCTATTTTTTAAAATTTTCCAGAGCACTTAGGCCTACCTGTAATATTTAACGCTACCCTAAAACCGCACAAGTGAGTGCAGATCACTGCTTGACAAAACGATTCAATATAATAGAAGGGATATCGCTGTCAGTATTTTGATGATATGATTTGTCATCTAGGGTGACAGCGAAGCTGGTAAAATATAAGCACCTGCATTTTCTGTCACGCGCATGATTCTTCCGATACAATGTGGATGTCGACAAGACCGCACGTTATGGTGTGTACCTAAAAACCGAAACGCTAAGACTGATTTAGGGCCTAAATATATCAAGGATCAAGTCCATAGAGAGATGAATTAATTGTGCAGGTGCTAATAGAACGTAATGTTTCATTGGCACTGGAAAGCATTTCGCTGGGCAATCAATCTTTCATCAGTATGGAATCATCAGTCAATATCAGTCTTGCTATGTAACCAACGTCAAAACATATCAACTTTATGTAGTGTCCTTCAAGAAGTCTGTACAGAGTCGCTGGGAGCACCTCCAAGTAGCCTTCTTGATAGGGCGCTGTATACATTTTCGGAATGAATAAATAATGCACGATGCTTTTAAGACATATGAAATCAAGTTCCATAGCCCCTGCACCCTTCAGCTGAGACACAGATACAAAACTGTTGTGATGCTGCTTGCATTTCCTTCCTCTGCTTGCAAGAAATGGAATCGGTTTTCGCTTTCCCTCAAATGCATTTATTTCCTTTAGAATCCGGTTCAAAACTCTCTACATCTTCTTGTCTTTCAAGCGCCTGAACGTGTGACTGTATCTTATTCTGGCGGCTGACGACTATCCATGCCTTGCACGCATAACAAATTTGTTTATTTCATTTAAATAAAAATAATACATTTAAAAATAATGATAATAAAAAGATGAACCTTTGCCCAGTAAAATCTTGAAGAAGATGACGCCGTTCCAGAGTAACACCACTCCTGTTTCCTGATTTAGTTTTGAACACCCGAGGATCATATTAAACCTTGGGCAACAAAAATAGACCTACTAAAAACAACGGAAAGACGATAACAACTTCATCCATAGAGCCCTCTATAATTAATTCCCTGCTCAATTAGCGTTCGTGTAACACGTATATAACTAATGCTTTTCTTGTAACTGAGTCACGGTTTTGTCATCCTGTTTTTCTCATTAAACGAATAGTCCACATAGGCATATAATAATGAAGCAATGATGACAAATATTAATAATGATAGAATATATATTATATATCGAAAAAGTAATAATACTAACTAATATTATTATGATATTACTTGGAGGAGACGTAACCGTTGGAGAAGCTAATTTTTTCTGTCTCCGGACAATTTTAGAAATCCTGAAGGATCATTGACACTTGGGTAAAAAAATAATAGTACTAATAATAATAATAACAACAACAACAACAACAACAACAACAACAACAACAACAACAACAATAATAATAATAATAATAATAATAATAATAATAATATAAATAATAATAATAATAAAACAACAGCAACACCAACAATAATAATAATTAATTAATTATTACAATAACGTGGAAAGTTTCTCTGGCATGCGACAAATACGTGTAGGCCTATAATTGTATATAGCACCGGAGTAATTATAGAAATGGCGCAATGGGCCTAAAAAGTCTGCCTATAAGACTTGTTGTGGGCGAAGTGTTTGTATAGGGACTGGTGCGATACAACTGGAGCACCACTGCAGTGGCATATAAAAGGATGCAAGGGATCGTTTAAGAAGACAAGTAGTCTATCCAGTAATCGGGGCAGGAAGAAGATCATCTAAAAAAAGGAACTTTCTCTCCAAACCCTGAAGACGAGGCCTTACAATTCTGGACTAACTTTTAAACAACAGATAAAAATAATGCGCCAGATATTCTCTCACAATATAGGCCTGCGCTGTCTTTACAGCAGGCCTAGTCGCTTGGACGATGCTTTGACGAGTGCATAAAAATGTTGAAGAATGAGGTGTGCACCGACTTACGCACAAGGATAATAATTATCACACGTGTCTGTTTAAAACTTTATGGGCTTCTCAAATATAATAAACGAAGATGAGCAGAGATGTTTAAGATGATTACTAAGTGTTCGCGTTGGTCGTCGATTGATTTCACGTACAGGAAAGAGAGTTGAGTCGAAAGAATTGAATGGATTTTATCTAAAGACGTCTTTGCTTCAAGATGACTCGGCTGTTTCTCATGTGTTGATTTATCACGCTTAACAACGACTGACATGGCGATTGCTTTCAATCAAATGACATTGCATTTTCTGCTGTTCACAACTTGCAATCAGCTAAAAATTAAAATTGCCGGACATTGATTACAGCGATATTAATCGCAGGCTTCTCCATAATTATGGGCTAAAGGCGTTCGGTATACATATAATAGGATGGCATGCTAATCCTGGGTTTATGCCGATGAAGTCTTTTCTTTGGAAAGATACGTGAACATTGTGGCAGAAGTTTGACAGAAAGCCATTGGAAAATAAATGAGGCAAAGGAAATAATTAAATCGCACCTCGTAAAATAGATGTGATATTGACAAGACACCAGCAGAATTAGGTAGTCGTATAATGCTGCGCCTTCTCTTTATATTCGCTGTTTTGTATCCGTGTAATTAGTGAGTGAGGAAAGTCGTAATAGAGTCTGACGAATCAGAGGACTAGAATTAGAATTTCACAACTCCTCTATCGTATCTTAAAAAGCAAGGAAATTGGTCAACATGATTTTTATTATGTGAAAGTTGCAAAAGGCTGGTGGTTATTATTTGGAGCAAAAGGAGCCGATCTGCAGGGCTCCCCTGTAGGCAAAAAAGATGGATGGATGGAAGGATGGATGAATGGATGGGTAGATCGATCGATAGACAGACAGACAGACAGACAGACAGACAGACAGACAGACAGACAGACAGACAGACAGACAGACAGACAGACAGACAGATAGATAGATAGATAGATAGATAGATAGATAGATAGATAGATAGATAGATAGATAGATAGATAGATAGATAGATAGATAGATAGATAGATAGATAGATAGATAGATAGATAGATAGATAGATAGATAGATAGATAGATAGATAGATAGACAGATAGTGGGTCCATGGGTGAGTGAGTGGATGTGTGGGTGGGTGAGTGAGTGAGTCAGACAGACAGACAGACAGATAGACAGACAGACAGACAGAGAGCAAGGGAGAGCAAGGGAGAGAGAGAAAGAGCAAGTTATATACACGAGATATATACAACAGCTCGGATACGAATTAATTTCTATATTAATTCGTATCAGAGCTGTTAAACAACGAGATTATGTGAAAACTGACAGTGATACATAACACAAAATTAAGTATAACGTGTAAGGATAATAATAGCATGAAAATAGGACACGCACACGACACAGACTCCAAAAAAGACATGATTTATAACTTGTTGACACTGCGACAGCAACGGATATTACGTAACTGCTAGACGATGACACTCAGCCTGCAGACGGTGAGATGATCAGGTAAGAAAGATGGAATAGCTGCTATAGTAAAAAAAGGCTTGGGGTATAGGTGAAGGAATATTACTGAATTATGAAGATAACACTGTGCTAAGGGCTCGAAATAATAGACAAAACTATTGAGGTCTAGTATTGACACCCGGGGCAGGTAGGAGCAGCAGAGACAGACATTAAACGATTAAAGAGAAAGAGATTTAGTTATTCCGAGGTCGGGCGATAAACCGATCTTGAAACAAAAACCGACTGGGATGAGAAGAAAACACGCAGGCAGTCATATTATAAGCATTGTATAAAGGAAGTCTCAAATGTGCATATGTATGTATGTATGTATGTATGTATGTATGTATGTATGTATGTATGTATGTATGTATGTATGTATGTATGTATGTATGTATGTATGTATGTATGTATGTATGTATGTATGTATGTATGTATGTATTGTATATGAAAATTTATATATCGCCTTACAATAACCTCACGAAGGCGCTTAACGTAGTTACCGGACAGTTCTGAACAAGTGCGACTAAATTGGCTTAGAGAATGTTTCATGAGATAAATGCAATGCAGTATCACGAATTGTTAATGGAAGACTGCTCCAGTCTGAAGGTCCAATGCATGAGAAGGCGCGGTGGGCCAGCATCACTGTACGTGAGAGTAGGATTATCGAGTCCCCACGAGTCGCAGAGCGCAGATATATTGCAGTGTTTTGTATAATATTGTATTGTATTGTAGGCTTATCTATAAATTTACACAGCACAGAGCACACTAATCAGAGGTGCTCCCAGTGCGAAAGACCCAAAGAAACGAATGTAGTCTTAAGACAGCGAGAGATGTGATTCTGTTATCAGTTTATAACAAAGAACATGTCAATGGCCAGAGAGTTGATTCCTTATGGAGCAATTTGGTGGCCAGTCACTGCCACAGCAGCTGATCATCCGCAAGACGACTGACTCTTAACCAGTCCAGTCTTCCACTCCCAGAAACTCCCAGTGGTAATTAAGTCAGTGATAAATCATCATGAAAGCAGCAGAATTATTACGCTTCCATGCAAGAGACACAGGGAATAAATTCAGCAGGAGACGTCTGGAAGCTGTGATTAAACCGCACCTGCTCTTTAATTAGCATGTACACTACACCTGATCGTGTCAACGCCACTCCCGAGTGATTGCTAACGGATTTCCTGCGCGCGAAATGAAAGTGGATGAAACCTACATCGCCTCAGACGATTCCTCAGAATCAGACGAGTAACATCAGTAGGTTTAATTGAGCTAAGACTTAGCACGAAACTATAAGCTTAGCCATGGAAAATGCATCTTAGCAGTTGCTTTATATATTTATATTAGGGTGATTCACGTCACAATGGGCAAGAAATATTTTTGAAATTTTGGCTGACATAGTAGATAATTTTGTTACTTTGATCTTACTCAACACTGCAACCAAATTTTGCTGTAATCTATTAACGTTTACTGGGTGCTCAATGCCCCTGAAATATTGCATGGGTCATACATGGAGAAAGCAACGCACCTGCCATTGACGAGACCTGGAGTACAGCAATTCTTATTAGATTAAGCTACAATCCTGTGAGTAAGAATTATGTATACATAGTCAAAAACCATACATAAACAATCAAGTCTTACTTTTGTTTATTATAAAGAAACCTGCTGAATTTTTATATGTATCTTGAGCTTCGGCATCACTGTTATAAAGAAAGAATATGTTTCCATATTTCTATGAAACGTGCAACTGCATATTTCTTCAGCTGTCTATGATTTGTTCTTGGTAGTGAGAGAAAGATAACTAAATGCATGTTCATACAGTCATACACTATTCTTAAATCACAGTTTTTAACATTAATTTTCATTCCATGAGTGTTTTTGTCAAAATGCCATTTTTCTTAATTAAGTGGAAGAATCCTTTTCCACAAAGTGAAACAAGCTGAAAAAAGAACTTCAGTTAATTGAGAAACCAGAAGTTACCATTTCTATATTAATGTATTGCCTACAAGAGGCCAAACACCACAGACCTTTCTACTTTTTCATCATTGCAATTTTTGAAGGAGGCTGTGTAAAAGAGCTTGAAAATCAAGTCAATCTGAATTTTAAATAATCCCTAAAGCAGTTCAGTCTAATAAAATGTCAAAGGAAAGAGTTTAGAGATAAAGAAAACAGAAGCAACGACTCTTGAAAAAAAAGTGAGAAGTGTTTTTTGAAAGTACATGTACATCTCGTTTTTTATATTACATTTAGCAAGCTGAGTATGTTATCAAAATTGAAAGTAAAAGCAGTTTTGCAGCAGATCAGCAAGAATCACACAAAAATGAGCATGACCGTTGAGGAGAGAGTTGCAGAGCAAAATATGAGACAATAAAAGCCAGGTATAAGATAAAAATGATAATAGAATCAGCTAAAGCATCTGGTTCCAGTAACCAGGCAACTAGAGACTACAAGAGCAGTGACTTGAATGATGACGAAGAGGATGGTGACGAAGACGATGACGATGGAGAACACTGTAGTACATTGAGATCTTGACATCATAATCATAATAATTATAATTATTATGATTATGATGTCAAGATCTCAATGTACTACAAAATCATTTGAATAAGCTACACTTCCTGAAGGTTAACAGGAAGATACAGCAGTGAAAAACCATTCATTCTTGCAGGATCTGCATTGGATCATATAAACTTGTCAGACAGGAAGTTCACTATCTTGGCAGTTACCAAAGCAATTTAAGCAAATTGTTAAAATGCAGACGAAAGCTCTTATCAGTTTCAACTGATAATCGCATGCCATTAATTGTCATCAAGAGAAGAATGTGATGGAATTGTACCTACTGGTTCAAGAAGGGACTGCTGGTGATCGAGTATGTCATTTCAAGCAAAAAAGTGCATCTGGTCGCATGAAGGACAACAGTCACCTATTGTTTCAAGACTTATAGTTTAAGAGATCAATTTCAATTGACAGGCTCTGAGAGAAGAATTTCCACTAAATTTCATGTGTTTTCAAGTCCAACATGTATAAACGTGAGAGCATGCATGGATAGCTGGTCCGGTGGTATGATGGTATCGGAGTTAATGACTTGCAGTTGTACAAGACTACAAGTCGATCGGGCAGCAAAAGATTCCTGTTGAATTGTGGACTTTTCTAAGTTATTTTGTAATAGTAAATGAATAACTGGGTTCTTATCTCCACATTGAGTTACTAAAAACTCAATGATTTGTAATATTCAACTTCATTTAGTGTGTGCTATATCACATTGCCATTATCTCAATTTGTAACTTTGAATATAACTATATGTAAACTTTATGCTCATTGAGCACAGCCTAAAATGCATTTGATTTTGAAATTTCTTGTACATAACTTATTATGCACCCAAACAGAACAAAATTAGCAACTATGCTCATTAAAATTCAAAAATAATTTTGTCTGAATCACCCTAATTTATATATATATATATATATATATATATATATATACATATACATTAGAGTGTTCAAATTTCCTATGTGGAAAAAATAATTTTGAATAATCACCTCGCATACCCTCTGGATTTGTGACATTTGGTGTCCTGAACTACTCCGTGAAATCTTTTGGCTTTGGGATCATGTTAAGTGACACCTCAAAGCTAGTGAAGTTTTCAAAAAGTGCGATTTTTTCTTAAAAATAAAAAATCACAAATTTAATGCATCACATCATTTACCGTCACACAATACAGACTACAGTAAGCAAACAACACTTTTTGCAGTGCTGTGTAACAATACAAAGTAGTAGTGTCTATGTTTTTTATATAAAAATAAAGTCTAGGCCTATAACCCTATACTGTATCTGAAAAGTGAAAATCTACGTATGGCATTAGGCTTTCAGTGGTGTTCAGTTTCTTGGAAGATGAGCTGTCGTTGCTTGCTGCTCATCCTGTGTGAGGGTCAAGTTAAAATCAGTTGACAACTGTACTGCAAGTCAAACAAAGTCATTAGGCCTAATAACAGAAAGTGCAGCAACAATGTCCTTGGAATGTTGGTGTTCTTCTCGTCTTATCCACGTTTTGGGATCAGAAGAGACCAAATTTTGACCGTCTTTGAGGGTAGCAAATAGATGCATCGATTGCTGTATCACGAACTCAGATAAAGTTTTAACCTGAAATGTCCTGATGGCTTTGGATCAACAAACCATAAATCCATTTCTTCTGTGGCTTGCGATATATGCTGCGCAAACTGTTCTCGTTTCTTCTCGTCAGCAGACCTTGTCAGAAAAAGGAACAATCCTGCTTATTCTTTGCTGACTTACCATAGATGCCTCTTCATTTTTAATGGCTACATCTGAAGCTTGGGTCTCAATGCTGTGAAATTTTCCCATGTTCTATAGCATACACAGATCGTAAGGAGCATCCCAGGAGATGGGTACAGTGAACCATGCCTCAACGTACAGGGCTACAATAAACAGGCTGATCCTTCTTGTAAGCCTACAGTTCTTTAGTATTCGTAGGAAAAGATGTATCTTCAAGCAATATTATAGGCCATTTGATAAGCACCATTTAGACTGAATTGAATGCTGTCAACATCACCAATATGGGTAGCCTCATCAAGTGCAATAAGACTGAGCCTTTATGAACTCTAAGTGGTCCTGCACCGGCTGGTTGTCTGAACTCTGCTGTGCAGTGCACATAAAACTGAACCACAGCTTCTGCTCTAGCCATACCCTCTCACTGTAAGCCAGGGAACAGCCTTTGTATCCTTACAGAGAGAAACAAATTTGTTCTTGTCAGTGAGACGCAACTGACATTTGGACATGGCGAAAACTGCAACTTGAGGCCCATTGGAGACAAAGAGTAAATCAAAAGTTCAAAACTGCATGCTGCAAAGCCTGCAATCAATTCAAACTGATGTCTGCAAACCAAAAATGATAGGCATTTTGTCAAAGGCCTTTTGAATAATGACTATTGTGCCACTGTGAACTCCTGTGTTACCACTGATTGTGTCAACCCAGCTAGCCATTTTTATACCCGATTCTTCCTTTAGTATTTAAGTGATTTTGTTCCCAGTAATGAGCCAGTTCCAGGGCCAGGCAGTTTAGAATGGTTAGAAGTTTTTTCAATTCCTAAGCCAGACACAACAACCACCATGTGATCAGCATTAACACTCTCATCACCTGGCTGCAGCTTACCATCGAAATGAACAATTGCCTTATGGCAGAAATTTTCTCTAATACTTTGCTCAATGGAAGAACAGGTCTCCTTACAGGTCTCATACTAAAGTTGTGCACAGAACCAGATCATTGACATTGATACCTACTGCTTTCAGGGCCGGGGCAACTGTGTGCATTGCCTGATGTGGCATGGGATTTTCTGTCCCTGCTACCCAATACATAGCACTTCATCAATCAGCATTGAATATCAATGATAGATAATAATTATAACAATAAATATATAATATAAGAAAATAAAGAAGATAAGTATTATGAAATAACAAGAATTTTATTTGAAAAAACCTCAGAAATAGCAGATAACTATTTTCTTAAAAAAACTGAATTTTCCCCAAATATCGCTTTTCTTCGCACTATTTCAAGAAGTTACGCCCTCTTGAGGGGTCATTTGCCATTGAAGTATGGATGTAGAATTTTGGAGGGTTAATTGTGTACATAAATGTCACATTTTAAGCCCCTATGCATGTGATTCATACAAAATTATTTTTTTCTGAACACTCTAATATACATATACAATTAAACATTTATACCGCGCTTTAACAAAACAAAGTCTTGCACAAGAGTGCAGATTTAGTCATAATATAATGAAAATAAATGAGTTTTTAATCTAGATTTAAACTCCACAACAGAGTTGCATTGACGAATGGAAATTGGGAGACCATTCCATTCTTTTGGTCCTGGGACTCCGAAAGCGCGATTTCCAAACTTTCGGTTTGCGCGAAGTGTAGCAAAGTCACTTCGTGACGATGATCGAAGTCTTCTAGAATTGGAGGCGGAACATGACGTGACCACTGACCATGGATGCCATGTATGAAGGAGATGTTCCGGAGTAGATATGGTACATCAGATTAGACAAATCTTGTTTCAACCCTTATAAACTGGTATATAGCGTGGACAACGAAAAGATTATAATAGGCCTACCAAGCTTTAGGTGGCCATGAAAATAATTCGGAGATCATTTGCATGTTACGTTTTTACCGCATTACATAATTTCCAGCTTGTTTCTGCGCATTACTAGATAAAATGATACTAGAAAAATTAAACCTGATAATTATGTTGATCAATAATATTCACACGTGGCACTGTAATTTATTATTACACTTATTCTTGTTTCTCTCGATATAGGTCCACGCAGAACTTCAAACATGCTTCGAAATGATTTCTTTGCAGTCAGTAGTTAACATATGACAGACCTGAATCGGTTAGTATTAATACTAACTAGTAATTAATTAGTAATTAGTTAGCTATTATTAATAATTAGTTAAGTAATTAGGTCAACTAGTTAAGTAATTAGGTCAACTAGATTATCTTAATTAGGTCAATTAGATTATCTTAATCCTATTAATTATACTAATTAGTTATTAGTAGTAATTAGCTATTATTAGTCATTATCTAACCCTAATTAGTACAACAAAGGGACTACTAACCCTAAATAGCACTACAAAACTTCGGAAACTCATATAGTTAGCTATTATTAGTAATTAGTTAGCTATTATTAGTAATTAGTTAGCTATTATTACTCATTATCTAACCCTAATTAGTACAACAAAGGAACTACCAACCCTAAATAGCACTACAAAGCGACTCTTCGATTTTTAAGTTTGTACTTTCCTGAAATGTAAGATATAGAAGAAATATTGAAGAAAATGGCACTTGTCTGCTATATTTTGCTTAGTATTGTAGAAAATGCTGAATATTTGTTATAATTTCGAATAATTTACTTGTAAATAGAACGATTATATACATATTTTCGAATAAAATATCGAATATTGGAGATATTTTTGATACATATTCAGGATTTCTCATTTTCTGCTTGGTTCATGGTTTGGATTTATCAGTTGCAAGACGCCCAAATTTTATGCGTGTAAGTCAAATTTGTGTATTTGGAGGTGTGGTGTGGAGGTTTAGAGCTTTTTGTGTTCGTGATTTGCTGAAATGGCTGTTTGGATGGTGAGGTTTGTCGCTTATACATATAGGAATGAGCAAGTTATCAGGTGTTTGGTCGTTGCCATATGCGAATTGCTGAAATGGATGTTTGGAGGGTGAAATTTGTCGCTTATACATATCCGGGTGACTAAGTTGCTGTGTGTTGGACTCTGCCATAGGGAGTCTTCTGCACGTCTTCACATAAAATTGATCAAAAGGCCCGTAATTACATATAAGAAAGGCCTGTGCGACCAAGTGCGACGATTCGTGTTTCGCTGGTGCGCCATCTGCCGTCGTTGGCGAGATGTATCGAGATAAAGAGAGAGAGAGGGATAAGGAGAAGGGGGTGGGTAGAGTTGGGGAGAGAGGTAGAAGGGGAATGCACAGGAGAGAGGTTCAGAGAGCCAGAGGGAGCGGTAAAGAGCTATGGAGATGGAGAGAAAAGGGGAGAGAGAAGGAAAGGGATGTGGAGAGATAGAGAGAGATCGAAAGAGAGAGGGAGAGAGAGAGAGAGGCAGAGGATGTGCACTAAAGAACGACGCAACCGTGCGTGACGCCTTCTAAACCCCTGATTCAGCTTAGGCAGGTGTTGCTGTGAGTCGTAGAGAGAGAGGGAGAAGGCGGAGGAGAGGGAGGGGGCGGAGATGGAGAAGGAGGAGGAGAGGAAGAAGGAGGAGGAGATGGAGAAGGATGAGGAGAGGGAGGAGGATGATGTAGAGGAGATGGAGAAGAAGGAGGAGAGGGTGAAAGAGAGATGTATAGGCTGTGGTGCTGGCCATATAGTGCTAAATAGGGTTCACTAATTACTAATAATAGCTAACTAATTACTAATAATCGCTAACTAATTACTAATAATTGCTAACTATATGAGTTGGCAGAGCTTTGTAGTGCTAGTTAGGATTCAATATGTCTTTGTTGCGCTAATTAGTCGTCACTAAGACCTAATAATAGCTAACTAATTACTAATAATAGCTAACTAATTACTAATAATATCTAACTATATGAGTTTCCGAAGCTTTGTAGTGCTATTTAGGGTTGGTAGTTCCTTTGTTGTACTAATTAGGGTTAGATAATGAGTAATAATAGCTAACTAATTACTAATAATAGCTAACTAATTACTAATAATAGCTAACTATATGAGTTTCCGAAGCTTTGTAGTGCTATTTAGGGTTAGTAGTCGCTTTGTTGTTCTAATTAGGGTTAGATAATGACTAATAATAGCTAATTACTACTAATAACTAATTAGTATAATTAATAGGATTAAGATAATCTAATTGACCTAATTAAGATAATCTAGTTGACCTAATTACTTAACTAGTTGACCTAATTACTTAACTAATTATTAATAATAGCTAACTAATTACTAATTAATTACTAGTTAGTATTAATACTAACCGATTCAGGTCTGTCATATGTTAACTACTGCAGTCAACTTTAAATTATTCTTAGCGAGAAAGAGTAGCCTTTAGGCTAGTTCCTGAGGTCATTTCAGCATAATTTTATTATTATAGGTACATGTAACCTACGTTAGCGGTCGTTATTTGTTTTAAAACTGAAATTCCGCAAAGTGATAATTATTAGATCGTAACATTAAACAAAAGCGAATGCGACGTTTTATTAATTTAATTTAAACCCATGATAAGAGTAGGCTATGTCTACAAATTATTGTCTTCGTTAAGACGAGCCGATTATGAAATTCTTGATTTGATTAATGATTTCAAAATAGCCTATGCATACAGTAGTCTAGTCTACAGACAAACATACAGCTGCTGTGTAGCCTACCTGCCCTAGGCAATTTTAATGTCGCTAATAACCACGTTTGGACTTCAACAGCAGCAGCCTTTACTGAGTTTGCAGTTCAGGAAACATACATTTGACACAACCGCTTGTTTCAACCCTTATAAACAAAATTCCTGCATCGGTCCATTTATATTCCGATACTTTGTTATTCCGAATTCCTGATTTGAAATCGTAATCGTGGACTCCTAATCGTACAATCTTTAAATTTCTAAAACGCCATTCGAAAGCCAAGCGCAGTGCACCAGATTATTCACGAACAAATGAGTTAAAGGCCACTCATAGACTTACGGACCACGTGCTCAACGATCGAGGTAGGCAGCCGCGCGGCGCCTAATCTGCGTTCATTCTTTGCAGCTCCGAATAAAATATCACGCTGTATGAGTAGCGCCCTTGAACAGGCGCTACATAAATGCATCTAATGAATGAATGAATGAACAAATGAGTTTAAGGCCAATCATAGAGGTGATAGGCGCCCTCTTGGATCAGTTTACCTTCATTATCCATCAGTGTTTATTTATTTAATTCTAGTTCCTCCTCTGCTTGTGGGGGAGGGGAGAATCAGGTTTCGGGGTGGGTGGGGAGGTAACGGGCGTTTTTGGCGAACGGTAATCGCACAGCCAGACACCGATAGCATCCATTTAACCACAAACTTTCTTGCGACCTTTTTTTAGTCTTTTTGCCAAAATTTCTGTTCTTTTAAATCTTTTGACTTTTTGAGCACTTCAATGCTCGCATCATAGCTCCATATTAATAGTGAGGGAAAAGTTGCCTTTGGTGCGCGTAAGAGAGCATCTTGAAGGTCGTCAGAAATCGTTTAGACTAGAACTACGAGGGGATCTATGCAGGCAAAGCATCTGCATTAAGCCACGCAGGAACAAAGAGGTCAATACTTAAAATGGCAAAGAAGGGCGATGCATGAGATCGCACACATACCTAAGACCAACACTCGGTTGAGGCTTATAAGGACCACGCAATTTTAACCCAGCAATAAATATCGTGAACGTAACTTCCATGGTTGATGCTTGAGGTTCAGTTTTCTCCTAACATAGTTAAGAACATTCGCCTGGCTATAACTTACCAAACAATGAATGAAGCGTAAAAAAGATCACAAGCCTAAATTGACGGCTTCGACGCAGGGCCGTGTTTAACATAGGTCCATTCGGTGCGGTGCACCGAATGCCCTGAGGCCTGAGCCGAGAGTTTTGTTCATAATGGCCAAATGCCTTATGAGGGTAACGGCCCGCTATTCCGAGGGTCCACTATTCCGAAGGTCCACTATTCCGAATATCCGCTATAATTTGTTCGTTATCCTTGATGGTTAGGGTTACAGTGGGTTAGGGTTAGGGTTGGGGTTAGAGTGGGTTAGGGTTGGGTGGGTAGGATTGGGTTTATGGTCATGGTTAGGGTTGGGGAGGGTTAGTGTTATGGTTGTGGTGGGCTAGGGTTATGGTTAGGGTTGGGGTGGGTTACGGTTAGGTTTAGGGTTATGGTTAGGGTTGGGTTGGGTTAGGGTTAGGTTTAGGGTTATGGTTAGGGTTGGGGTGGGTCAGGGTTAGGTTTATAGTTAGGCTTAGGTTTAGGTTTAGGGATAGAATTCGGAATAGTGGACCTTCGGAATAGTGGACCCTCGGAATAGTGGACCCAAACCCTTATGAGAGTGCACTGAGTCTCGGTGTTACTTAGGCCCAAACCTTTTGTAAAACAAGCAAGTGTAAGAAAACATTAATTAGAAATGTAGCTACCATAAAAGCCCTGTAGGAAGATATAACTTTCTTTATGGTATTATACTTTATTACACGTGGCCGTAGCTTTTGGAAAACCAACGTCCGCTCGAACGACACTATGCCCCTGGGGTAACACTTTGCACCGACACTCGAAGAACCTTAAATACGGCCCTGCTTCGACGACTATAAAGTAAATAGATGAAGTGCTTCACAACGTAGGCTACATGGAGACGCTGAGTGGGCGGGCTTTTTTTCAACATATAGATGACGGTCTCCGATAGCTAATAAATCATTATAAGTCATAAAAATTATTTCCTGTCTTCTGCGCGTATTTCCGCTCAGGCTTTGTTCAACTTTGTGTATTTATTATTATTGCTTTTTAAATAATAATATTGTCATTGCCGTTAATATGCGCCGTGTTATATGAATAATTATATTAAATTTTACGAATACAAACAGCAGGGCCGTAGAACTTGGGGGAGGATGAAAATTCCCTCTCCCACTCTAAAGCGTGGGGAGGGTTTGTGAAGGCTCCCCCCGCCCAATGGAGGAAGTTTTAAATATTTCTTTATTCAATGCATTAAATATTTCTTTGTTCAATGCATTAACGATGCTGTCGAAGTGGCGAGGAATGGGGTGGAATTGAGAAACTGCATTGCCCGATGTGCAGAGCTGCACGGGAAGGACTAAGGTCTAAGGTCTAAGGTAAGGTCAATGCATTACAAAGCTATGCAATACAGTAATTCTATTCACTGCTGCTAAACAGGCAGACCAAAAGTCATGCTGATGAAGATTTACGGTCTAGCTGGTGCTAAGGCCAATGTTCAAATTGAAAGGAAATGCTAAAATGACTTATTAGAAAATTTGAATTAATTCAGCAATGAAGATTATAATTATAAACCATAAATTTCATTCATTAATCATTCTGAGAAATGATTGCATTGATTTATTTCAAGATATCTGACCGGAAACCACGTCCTGTATACATGTGGAAGGGACCAAAGTTCGCGTATATGGCCTATGTTAATTGCAGTTCGTCATTATAACAGAAAAGTGAATGCCTCATGTATGCAAACACAAAAGAACATGTTCTTGACTTATTTTCTAATGCCTGCCTGCATGCCTGCATGTCTATGTATGTTCTAGCTGTGGTATCCGGCGTTGCCAGGGAAATTTTAGGTTTTCGCCTCTGGGGTATCCGGCGTTGACCGCGATAAATTTCGGGTTTTCGCCTTCTTCATCCCACCCGCTCTCACCCTACTCCCGGACCACACCCTACCCCTCGCCCCACCCATACCCACATACAGGGCTTAAAGTGCGCCTGGACGGTCATGGACGGCGTCCATGCACTTGTTTTAAAATCCGAATGCCGTCCAGCCACTTATTGGCGAGCACAGACTGGAAAGGTAAGGGGCGTCCAGGCACTTCTTTTGGAGAGGTAAGGGGCGTCCAGGCACTTATTTTCTTATTTTCCACACTTTAGGCACTGCCCACATAGAAGTAAGTTTGTTGTTGGACGGAATGAACCTGCTTGTGAGGAAGCTTACTTCAGCCAAGAAGGACCAACACTCCGCGACTTGCTTCTAAAGCGCCTCCAGAGTATTGGCCGCAACAAACCACCCGACAGCGTTTATATAGCGCCCGGTCAGAACCAACTTCATCGACCCCTGCAGTCCAACAGCAACAAGGAAACCCCCTCCCGGTGGACAGGACAGAGGTAGGGCCTGTCGCCCAGGGGGGTACGTTACAATGCTATTTTATAGGCTAAGTCTTGAAGACATAGCAAAGACCGAAGACCAAGACCCGATTGATATTATTTTAAGGACCAAATTATGATAAACTAAAACAGACCCATCATTTCAGCTGTGTACATGGAATGCAAGAGAACACAAGTAGAAATCAACGAACCTTGAAAACAGAAAATATCTATGATATTTAACTTTCACTAAGCTATAAGTATTGGCAGATTTTCCTGTGCTGCAATAAATGAGACCAATGTGCAAAATATTGATAAATGGTTAAACGAGAATAAGCATTGCAACACATGGCCATGAACATGGGCGGAGGCTTAGGGAGGGACAGGGGGACGGTCCGCTTCAAAATTTGTGAGGGACGGAAGTGCTTATATCCTCCAAATATTTCAGAAATCTATATAAATAAAAATGTAAAACGTTACCGTTTGGGATCAAGGAACTCGGAAAGTTCTTGACCGATTCTTTTGAAAATTTTCGCAAAACGTTCCATTCGAACATCAGCGGGTTTGTATAATGCCTTTTGGGAAAAAGCGCAATCTTTACGACCAAAAGAACACAACTTTTAATTCCATTCGATAGACGTCGATGGAGTCCAGCCATTTTGAGTTTGAACTTTCACGCATACGTCCGCCCATTCTTCGGGCGCGTTTCAAAACGTCTAGCCGGCCGTCTGCTATAGCGCAAATTTTTGTGTAACTGTCGGTTTTTACAAAATCGTCCATTTGCGGCCGTTTTCCGGGCGTCTTTCTACAGTTGCTACAGGGGAGGGGAGGAGAGGGAAACACATGGCCATGAACATGGGCGGAGACTTAGGGAGGGACAGGGGGAAGGTCCCCTCCAAAATTTGTGAGGGACGTAGGTGCTTATATCCCCAAATATTTCAGAAATATCTTTATAAATTTCTACAGTTTCATCCACTGTTTATCCATAATTAATTAGTAATCTGGTGAACATGACAGCTTAAAATAATATCATTGCAGTTTACAAATTGAAAATATTTTAAAACAATGGGAGGAGACAGTCTTTGAAGCCGAAACCATGTCTCTGAGCACTAAAATCATGAATAATGTTGTGAAGATGACAGTTTTGAAAAGCTACGGTTACAGAATGAAATACAAAAAAACTGTAAGTAACGTGGATGCGTCACTCTGAATTCTTAAACCATGACTATCAGAATTGAAAACTGAGCAGTTTTAAACTAAGATGACAGCTTAGATTCATACAATTACAAAATTAATATTCTAAAAATTAAAAGAAATGAGGAGGGATATTCATTGAAGTCTTTAGCCATGTCTTTCAGCAATGAAATTATGAGATTTTTTATAGATCACAGTCTAATATGTTTCCAGTACAGTGTGGAGATTTAAAAAATTTCAAACAATGAGGGGGAACTTTGAAGTCTTAAACTAGGACCATAAGCACTAAAATGATGAGCAACTTCGTTAAAACGACAGCCTAAAATGCTACCATTGCAGTGTGGAAATTAAAACAATTTCGACATTTGGGGAGGGCACATCCCCTGCCTGTACCCTCCCCTGCTCGGCGCTTCACTCCTCGGCGCTCGTCCGTCGACCGCTCGTCCGTCCCCATCAAAGTTCGGACCAAGTCTCCGCCTATGACCACGAATACTTATAATCTAGTTTAGAAACACTCGAATAACATGGATTACTCACTATCGGATGCTTTTCATGCACTCTAAATTACCAGGTCAATTTAAACATTAAGCAGTTAAATAGATGGCTACATCATACGAGAATTGGGCGAATATCTTTTGTGACGACAGTGGCAACTATGGTTTTCTATATAGACAAAAGACTTGTGCTTGCTCATGATCGAGCTGCAGTTTCCACGGTCACCACGTCACCAACGACGCTCGTGACGCTTGTGACGTTCTCATTGTTTTCCTGGCGTCGTTTCTTGCAGAGCTTCTGACGCACATAGTTTTTCACTGGACCCAATTCGGCGGCGTAGATGAACGGATTGAGACAGACGTATAGGAAGGCAAGGAAGACTGTGACGTATCGGATTTCTGAACTGATGTTGCTTATAATGCGGATGTTATAGAGAAAGAAAAATAGACGAGTTGGAGACCAGCAGAGAATGAAACAAACAGAGACGATGAGGAACGTTTTGATGACGTTCATTTGCATTTTCATGGCTTTCTGTTGAGCTGCGCTCCTCATCATGTTGTTCAAGTTCACTGTGAAGTAAAGAGAAAAAAAGTTCCATGCGCAATTATAGTATATACATGCAGTTTTTTTTCTATGCAACTAAGACTTGCTTTGAATGGCATGCGTATGTGTGTTCAAAGCACAAAATAATGTAAGAAGTGATGGCAAAAATGTTGTAAAAATGGACAAATGGATTGAGATGGATAAATGGAAATGCATTTGTTAATGCTTATTCTAAACAACGCGGACGATGTAGGGTCTACCTATTTCTTTTATTGGGAGCACTTAGGCCTATATAGCGCCTCTTCAAGCCAACTCCACTCAGAAGCCCTCCGGACCCAACCTAACAATTCATTCTCACGTCTTCTGTAACAGTGCTGCAGTGTTACATAAAATAATTCATAAAATAAAAAAACAGTTTCTCAAGATTAACGCTGTGGCGATTTAATGAGATCCTTGCTTTAATTTTTATTTTCCATCTTATTTATACATAGCTTTATTTTAAGATACGCACCTGGGAGAAGACGCTTGCGTGTGATCTGCAATATTCGTGAATAGCAGAATACGAACACTACCAGCGGCACAATGAAAACCATCAGAAACCTGTAGACACCGTAAGCGGTGGCATTTAAAGCAGTCGGAAACGTAGCGTAAATAAAACAATGGCTATTCGAGACATAGCTGCTCAATGTCACAACGACTATGTTAAATACTAAGTCAACGTTTACCCACGTCAAACCAATGGCCACAATGTACATCCACGGACGAAAGTGCTTCTTATGGAAAACGGCATGAACGATTTTCGTGTATCTTTCCAGGGTCAAGACGACCAGATTGGCCGTTGAAGAACCGATAAAATACCATATCAACACCTCTCCAGTTAAAGCTCTGCAGATAACGTTTCCAATATTTATGTTGTAATTGATATCCAGTAGTTTAGCGACGTAACTGCATACGAGTACTAAGCATGAGAGAAAATCCAAAATCATTTGATTGAAAACGATAGACATTTCGTTCTTTCTTAGGCCTACTTGCGACTGTGCAAGAATTAAGAGCATTAGCAAGTTTGCAGTTCCTCCTATTATTCCGATAACGATAACTGACGCCTCGAAAGCAACCATTCTCACAGTATTCAAATGATTCTAAACCGTAGTATAAGCTTACATAGAGATGCAGAGTCGGAATGAAATTTCTAGTCCAGATTCACAAGTATGCATGCTATTCGACACGAACGATTATTCGATTGTCAAGTAGGCCTATAATATTGAAAAGCTGACGGAATTAAGGATCGCAGCTATTCATGTGAGACAGATTTACGGCCCTACTGCGCAGACCAATATTTAAATTGAATTGCATGTTAAAATGACTTATTAGGAAAATTGATTTATTTCTTCAATAAAGATTATATTAATTTAGTCATAAAAGGCATTCATTAATCATTTAGAGAAATGATTGCATAGATTTCTTTCAAAAGATCTGCCAGAAACCACGTCCTGCATAGAACAGACCAAAGTTCAATTAAAGCCCTTGCCTATAAAAATTATATTTATTGCAGTTCGACACTACACCAGAAAAGAAAAGGCCGCATGTATGCAGACACAAATGTACATGATTGTACTTAACTTATTGTCTTGTTCATGCACGAATGACCGCATGCTTAAATGTATGCATGAACATGTAGGCTATGCTTGTAGCGCCTATGCATGTTTGTTTGTGTACACTGTACGTGCTTGTATGTCAGCAGATATGCAAACACCGTGTCCGCATCTTTGTATGTATGTAAGCACAAATACATGTACGTGTACTCTGTATGTACATAATATGTTTGTCCTTTGGTGTGTGTGCGTGTACGAATGTGTGTATTAGGGCGCCCGTTAAAAATTAAATTCCGAATTTCCTGTGTGGTACCCTCTCATTTTGTTGTCTATCATGAGAGAAGTTCCAGATAATTTTTTAAGAATTTTAGATGCATGTTTAGAAGGAGCTCAACGTATGTGAAGTTAGCAAAATACTTTCCGACAGCATGTTTTTCTCACTTATTTCACAAATATTTAATCACTCAAACCTTTTCCTATGCAGTATCTACACAACACTGTCAAATGTTAATCATAACTGAACTATTCAGAATATTAAAAACGAAACTGCCATAGCAAAGTCCATGCAGCAGAGTTTTTCATTTCTTGAAGCAGTCAGTCACTAGTTATCAGTGTCCTTTGTAGTTGTATCATCGCCGACAAGCAGTGATTTTCTGGCTTCTGGGAACTTGGCTCTGTGGCTTGAGACAACCAGCAGCAGATATTGCTTCTGTTCCTCACTTGTTGTAATGGAGGTGTTGAAGTCCTGTATCAGCTTGACAGCTCGCTCTGCTCGGTCATTTACCACTGCCAGGCTGTTAACATATTTCTTGTTTAGCTGGAAATCTTCAAGGATCTGCCACTTGTCTGGATCTTCCTGTTCGATGAAATCAGCATTCAGTCCAAGTATGTGAAAGAAAGACATGGTACTGCTTGTATCAAAGTCATCAAGTTCCTTTTCAAGAATGGCACTTGGCTCCATCTGGATTCTTTTAGGTGGATTTTCGGAACCTTGCTTCTTTAGAGCGCTGATCATTTTCCTTTTGGTGTTGCTGTTTACAGCATCATCAAAGAATGCAAGGGCATTTAGTTCTTCATTCAGGTACCATAATTGTCTCAGGAATGATTTGACTGCCACACCCGACATGCCCTTGTTGATCATCTCGTACTTCTTCGCTAACTTCAGAAAGTGAAGTTCATTGGCTGGTGCAGTTGCTGGACTTGGGCATAATGTCCAAGCTTTTGTGTGCAGCAGGCAGCAAAACAGGCTCATATCTCTCAATGCGGTTTCTTCACGAGCTGTTAATCTGAATTGCTTCTTGAACATCCAATTTTTACACAGTACAGCTCCAGGGGCCATAAATCGAACACCCCGTGGTGGAGTATCGCCGAGAAAGACTACCGTCAAATCTAAAAGTTCACGGTAATCATCATCTGCCCGAACTGTGATATTCTCCCTTTTTCTTTCATCTTCTTTACTTCTCAGATAGTCCTCACGCTTCAGTCTCTTTACCTTTCTGTCCTCTCTGCTAGCCAATGCTGCGTCCACACTACCCATATAGCCTATGCGTGGACCACGTTGGTCTTCCAAGAAAAACCTGTCTTCAGCAATGGTGATCTTTGACATGGCATCTGCATGTGCTACATCAAAAAGCTTTTCCAAATCTCCAATCAGAGTAGTTTCATTGGCTATCTGGGTCTCAGTTCTGCGATGCATGTTCTTCCTCAGTTTATGCCATCTATAAAACATGTCTTCCAGCTTTTCAATGGCATTGCGTTCAAGTGTTGTTGGGATACGGGCCATTGACCATAAGCGAAGAACGTCACGCACAGCAAACCTTGAACTGTCTCTGACTGTCTTAGCAAGAATCTTGTGCTGATGGAAAAACACGGATAGCACCTGACGGTAGATTGGAAACTTCATTCCATGTATTTCTTTATTTATTTATTTATTTATTTATTTATTTGTTTTTTGCCGGACCAATCAGCCAAATGTCAGTGGAACTACGTGTGACTGTTAAAAGCCGGGAAGCAGCTATTTCTGCCATGCTTTCTATTGGCAATTGACTGATCTAAGATGTAAATCCAACAGACTAACAGCAAAGGTAAGCGATATCAGTGATTCAGAAATAGTTTCTATAATGTGACACATTAAATACAACTGCATCATTCAAACAATGCACACCCTGCTTAACAAAAGGCTTGCTTAGTTATTTTTACCAAAAAGATTGCAGCCAAATGAAAGTGATAGTGCAGAATATTAATTGCACAATTAACAGATATGCTAGATTTACACTGCTTGTAAATACAGTAGGCCTACTGCAATGGACATTGGCCATTATAAGCAAAAACCTTAAAAAATATCCGTTTGTTAAAAATTGCATTTTTATGCACTTTTAAATATAATTTCTTCACAACTTGGTGATTATTGCGGTTTTAAAACAGTCCTACACACCTAGTCATTTTTAAATTACCTGTAGATCAACAACTTAGCAACCAAGGGACCAATGCCCGCAGGTGCCCGTTTGTTGTTGGATTACAAAGAAAAGGACTCGTTTCTATACCTGATGTAGCTGAAAGAATCAGATGATAAAATATGTTCACTGATAGAGTAGCAGTAATATTAAATCACATTAATCAGACTGAATAAATTAATAGCACAGTAAAAAGCATGCATAATGTGAAGCAACATGCAGTACACAAAGAAAATGGAAGAAGTACGAAAGATTGCGATACAGCAGAAACTTTAGTCATGTGGAGCAACCAATAAATATTAACATAAAATTCTGAAATTTCACACTGTTATTGTACTGAATAGGTGTAACAACTTCAGAGGGTACCGCATAGAAAATTACGAATTTCAATTTTTTTCATTAGCTTAACGGGCGCCCTAGACTGTGTATGCATTGTTCATTATACCTACTCGCAATGGTTGATTGATTGGTTTCAGCAACAAACATGCACGATGAACACTAGCTGGGACAGGCTGTTCAAGTGAATACGTATCGATGAAACTCCAGAAATTCAATGCACAGCACGGACCACTGTGGTTGTCTAAGCCAATCAAAAACCTTAAAGGACAGAAGTTACCAAAGTCGGGGACAGGATTGGTTAAAGCTAAAGCTGGAATAACATTCGATAGCTAGATCTATAATTCACGTCGAACAACGAACAGTCTGACGCTTGCGTCATTATTTTGAACACCTGTTCAGGTTGCTTTGAGCATTCTGTCTGATTTATCGCTTGCAATCTGATAATTTACATTTAATTGCTTTTTATGCGAATATAAATCTTTGCAATTTGCAATACCAAAATATAGTAATAATATATTCTAAACTTCTTATTTCGTTTGCTACATAGGCTAAGCAAAGGACCGACTCTTACGAAAACTGCATTCCAACGATGTACATTACTATCAAGAATAACTATATTTGGATATCCATACGTGAATAGATCTACTATGAAACAATTAATTATTATTTCATAGTTTATTCTATTGAAGTGCTAAGGAAAATGTTGCTGATTTGTGTGCTGTGTTCGGTTAAGTTAATGCAGCTTTCGATAACGATCGTTCTACAGATCGAGACCAACGGTTTTCTGTGCATGGGTCATTCTTAAAATACAGGCATCGAGGTTTGAGGTTGAGTGTCACTTCTTGGGTTTGTCAGCGGACTTTAATTGGCTAAGGATTAAGAGATGAATTAATTTTTTTTAAACTATACAATATGCTCCACACGATTATTATGATAAAGACGATAATGGCTCTATAGAAGGAACACGATCCATGCAGACCAACAATATGAGGCAATGTGAAAAGACAATGCGGCAAGACAATGCCTATTTTAGTTTCAGGAATTGCAGTGCTATAATAAAAATTGTTCACCAGGGTGATAAAAAAATGTGTTTCGTCGTATCAGATATAAACACTAAACAGCTTCTGAGTAGCCTACCTTGAATAGGCGCTATATAAATTTCTGAAATAAATAAAATAAATAATAATAATAGAAGGCGGATATCCCCAGTTCGAAGGAGCCGCCAGGCCTGATCAGAACTGACGGCAAAAGACCTGATGGGGCCACCCTCGTTCCATGGGCCAGAGGAAAATATATCGCCTGGGACTTTACAGCCATCCACACTTGTGCAGTGTCCTACATACATCTTTCATCAACGGTATCTGGAGGAGCTGCGGAACATGCGGCGGACCGGAAATGCAACAAATACTCCACTCTTCCTGTCTCCCATGAGTTTGTGCCCATTGCTATTGAAACGCTGGGCCCCATCAATCGCGCTGGTCGAGAGTTTTTGCTAGAGTTAGGCCGCCGTAGTGCCACTGTTTCCGGCGATCCAAGGGAGATTGTCTACCTCTTCCAGAGGATATCAATTTGCACACAGCGGTTCAACGCCGTTGCTTTCATAGGAACATTTGCACCACACCCCGGGGACGAGAACAATGCACTCTATGCTTGAACACATTTTTGTTTTTGAGTTTTGTTTTAATATTGAGTGGTGTTTTAATAAAGGATGAAATAATAAAATAAAATAAAAATAATAATAATACCTAGGACAAAAGGTCGGCATGGTTACGGGAGACCCACGTGAAACTTCTTTCCTGTATCAACGTATTTCTTTAACGATACGTTTTAACGCGATCGCATTCCGAGGCACTTTCGACAATCAAGACAACGATGAGTAGGGTAATTCTGGACTAGTTTTTAACCAATAGTTAGTAATGAAGTCCCTGAGGGATCCTAAATACCTCGGGGCAAAAAATAATAATAATAATGTAAATGTTATTGATAACAATAATAATGATAATAATAGAAATAATACCATTTTTGTTCTTCATGAGGTTGACACGGACTGTCAGTCCAGAGAAAAAAAGCTTATTATATAATATCTGATACCTCGGGTAAAAAATAGCAATGACGATGATCATAGATTGCACGAATGCCTGATAAAGCAAAGAGATCCAACATTTCAGCTGTGTATATACACCGTGGCTCAAAAAAGTAAGCCAAACTCTTTTTCATATAATTATCTCTAACACCTGATTATTAATTATATTGCTAAAATTTTCCCCAATATTTAGTGAATTGAACCAAGATTATGATTCCAAAATATCATGTCATAAATTTGAACGGATAGAAAGATATGAATATTTCAACTTCTTATCACAAAATTACAGTTTTCGGTAGTACTGTCATAGTGATCGTGGATTCTTCGACACTTGATAGTTCCAAATGTTGGTTTTCAGTGATCCTGGAGTAACAATTAATGGAGTATATTATCGCCAAGTTCTGCTCTCACGACATCCTCTACCTGTTATCAGAAATCTATAGCACCAGAAGGCTATTTTCTTTTTCTACAGACCAGTGCCAGCCCACTGAGTCAGATAAACCATCGAAATGCTAACACGAGAGACACCATACTTGATTTTCCCTACATTATGGCATCCGAGCAGCCCATATTTAAATCCTGTCGTTTATAACATCTGCTTAATGTAAATAATCATACAATAACTACATAAAAATATCTTCGCAAAAATATTAAGGACTTCTTTCATGTTTGAATTTTTTTTACAAAACCAAACAAGAAAATTGCTGGTAAACTGAAATTTCGGCAGCTGAAGTTGAAAGATTCATAGGTCTATCTGTCTAAATTCTATCCATTCAAATTTATGACATGATATTTTGCAACCATTTTTTGGTTCAGTGCTCTAAATATTGGGGAAAATTTAGAATGATTAATGATCAGGCGTTGGAGATATACAAAAACAATTTGGCTAAATTTGTTAAAACCATGGTTTAGAATGCAAAAGCACAACCAGAAATCATCGAGGCCCAAAAGCAGAAAGCGCCTACGATATAAAAACTATCACGAAGCTATTAGTCTTGCGGATTTTTTGTGCTCCAATCAGTGGCGGCGCCAGGATTTCAGTTTTGGAGGGGGCTGAAGCCTCGACCGAAATGTCCAGAAAATTTTCCGTTTTCGCCGCCAAAATTTCTGACGATCTTTTTTTTTGGTCATCGACTGAAATCTCGTGAAAATTTTCGTCCGTTTTCGCCGCCAAAATTTCTGACGACCCTTTTTCTTTTTTTCTTAGTCGTCAGCCCAAAATCGTGGATTTCCACTGTAAAAAATTCCGAATGGCTCTTTTTTTAGGGGGGCTGAGCCTCTTGTAGGGGGGCTTAGCCTCCCCAGCCCCCAGCGCCGCCACTGGCTCCAATAAATGGCAAGGTGCAAAAATTGACAAAATAGTTAAAGCTACTAAATCTATTGCATCACATGCTCACAAAAATGGCAAAATACTAGCAAGTTTACAATAGCACGCCGCAATGATACATTATTTGAATTATATGTCTGATGCATCGTCAAATGCTTCTATCTTTTAACCGACAAGTCTCTTTTACCATTGACATCGACAATTATAATTGACGCAAATTAGCACATTGTACGAGGAATAATGAGTACACGGGTGGAATAAAGCACTAAGTGCCATTATTTCTTTTATACGCTTTTCGCGTGTTTCCTGTAGATTGGTCTCTCATCTATGGAAGAAAGCACTAATGATCATTAATTCCAGTAAATAGTAACGTTTCATTCGCCGTATGGCAGCACCCTATCAGTCAGACGTAAACAAAAATGGACGCTGGCGCAGAGCACGCTACTTCATCGTCTTCAGTAGTTAATATTACTTATTATTCGTCACAGTCTAGTGATGAAACGGAATACTATGATATTGATTCTGAATTTGAAAGGCAGAATGCAAGTCGTGCTCAGGAAAAAGGCAAGATTCGGACAAAACACGAGGACTTATGGTCGGATAACACGAGGAAGCGAAGGAAGAATGCGGTTAGGATAATACTTGTAAAATATAGTTTCTGTTATATTATGTGAAGACATCAACAACTGTTACATGGACTTGCTACAGAAAATAGACTTGTGCTTTAAGTGCTCGCATTTATAGTTCATGCTGCGTCACCAATGACGCTTAAGACGCCTGCGACATTTTTGCTCTTTTTCTGACGTCGTTTCTTGCAGAGTTTCTGACGCATATAGTTTTTCACCGTATCCAGCTTTGCGGCGTAGATGAAGGGATTGAGACAGACGTATAAGAAGGCCAGGAAGACCGTAACGTATCGGATTTCTGAACTGATGTTGCTTAGAATGCGGATGTTATACAGGAAGAAAAAGAGACGATTTGGAGACCAGCAGAGAACGAAACAAATTGAAATGATGAGGAACGTTTTGATGACGTTCATTTGGGTTTTCATGGCGTTCTGCTGAGCTGCGCTCTTCATCATGTTGTTGAAATTCACTGTAGATTAAAGAGAAAACATTCAATGCGCTTATAGTACGAAAAGTTTTTCTACGCAACTATTGCTCCGCAGATATGCTGTACCTTTTGACCGCTCCACCTGCCGCTACAATTGTCTGAAACAACGTCTCTGGAACTCCCTGCCAAAACAATGCCCATGGATATCTCAAATAAACGCGGTATTTATATATTAGGCCCTAGATCGAAGCTAAAAAGATTCTTACTGTTGAGATAATGCAATGTAATGTCAATCATCGAAAAAAAATTTGGATTACGTGGGCCAACACCTGTTCTGGAAGAAACACATATCGAATATTTAAAAAAGGCAAAAAACCTAGATCCTTGCTTTAACTTATGTTCTCCATCTAATTTACACATAGCTACTGTATTTTTTAAGATACGTACCTGGGAGAATGCGTTTGTGTGTGATCTGCAATATTCGTGAATAGCAGAATACGAACACTACCAGCGGCACAATGAAAGCCATCAGAAACCTGTAGACAGCGTAAGCGGTGGCATTTAAAGCAGTCGGAAACGTAGCGTAAATGAAACAGCGACCATTCGATACATAACTGCTCAATATCGCAATGACTATGTTCAATACCAAGTCAACGTTTACCCACGTCAAACCAATGGCCACAAAGTACATCCACGGGCGAAAATTGTTCTTGTGGAAAACGGCATGAACAATTTTCATGTATCTTTCCAGGGTCAAAACAACCAGATTGGCCGTTGAAGAACCAAGGAAATACCAAATCAACCCCTCTCCAGTTAAAGCTCTGCAGATAACGTTTCCAATAATTATGTTGTAATCGATGTCCAGTAGTTTAGCGACGTAACTGCTTACGAGCATTAGGCAAGAAAGAAAATCCAAAGCCATTTGATTGAAAACGATAGACATCTCGTTCTTTCGTACTTGCGACTGTGCAAGAATTAGGAGCATTAGCAAGTTCGCAGCTCCTCCAATGATTCCGATAACGATAACTGAGGCCTCGAAAGCAACCATTCTCATAGTATTGGTTTTATTCAACGGATTTCAAACCGTAATAAACATAGAGATGCAGAGTCGGAAAGAAATTTCAAGTCTAGATTTCACAAGTATGCGTGCGACTGACTGATTCTTCGATTGTCTGTAGTATACTATTTGAAAATTGACTGATCTAAGGAATGGTTGTGTAGGCCTATGTGCGACCCTTTTGAGACGCATGCGTAGTTGCTTTTAGACTGGAACTGACTGCATGCCTGGTACTACTGTCTTTGGCGTCTTTCACGTTTCGCGTCAATACGTTAAAAAATTGTGTCAGTCTTAATGGCTCTTTCGTGTGGAAAACTTCTGTCTTGTATGTCTTCATTTGAGTGGCTACTAAAATTACTAATTTATTATTATCTCTGACTTACCAAAGGTACTTTGTCACCTTGCTCAGTCAGCACAAACATACACGTACGTATGACAGAAGACGTATACTTGTGAATATTTGACGAGCTTCTCGCTGTCTCCATAAAAGAAAAATTAAATGTCAAAATATTGGACGGCGAAGCCCTACGCAATAGAATCGTGTATTTGAGCAATGAAATAATCGAAGTTTCATTTTTTTTGGAATCGAGTGAAATGTGATAAACAACTGTCATGTAGACCAAAATTAATGTAGATCTACGGTATTCTATTGGTGTTCAAAAGTTGAGATAGCGATCGTGGTCTTAATCGTGATTTCCAAACTTTGAAAGAACCACTCGAAGGTCAAGCGCAGGGCACCAGCTTATTCACAGGCACTGCATCGAATCAGCGGGGTTGGTCAAAAGGTTCCAAGCATGGTCGCTAGTGGCTCAGAGGGGGCAGAGTAACTGCTAAGTTGGATGTTCTTTAGGTCGAGAGTTGAAATGTGGAGAAACAGATGAGTCTTCGTTTCCAAATGTTACTCGTACTGGGTGTGCCTCTGATTAGGTTGTGGCCTACTGTGAGAAGCGCTTTACTTAAGGTTTGAGTGAGACACAATAGGGCTAGGCGATAGGCGGAGAAACATGACGCAGAAGATGGTAGATGTTATAATTGGCAGTGTGGACAGAGGAACTAAGTTAGTATTTTTTAAGATTTTTTATGTATTTATTTATTGCTAAAGAAACAAAAAGAACATGTGTACAAGTAGTAGATACAGAAACGGTCTCTGAGCAACAGGAAGCCCGGAAAAAGCTAAAAGCTTATATCAACCTGGTCCCTAAATTACATTTACATTTCAGTCAACGATACATGTCACACAGTTGTAAACAAAAAAGTTCTGTTGAGACCATATGCAGTACTTGCAGTGGAGTTCGATCTAAATACGTGGCGCTGTGTTAGAATGATGTGGGTCGGTTTGACAACTTGGGATGAGTAATGACCGGGTCGAGAAAGAGTGAAACCAGATTTCGGTGCGTGGGTCAGTAGAGGACTGGAGGTAGCATTCGAAACACTTTTCATTAAGCCGTCTTGTGACCATTTTATTCAGGGTCAATAATAATCCTTAGAATTCATGCGCAACTGCCAGAAATTAGTAGACCTACTTCGGACAAAGAGGACATCAAAGTAGATTCCACTGAGCACGCGTACTCACACACACACGCGCGCACACACCCACACTAAGCCCATAGGCCTAGGCCTACTCATAATATGTGTCAGCCTAGGAATTATATCCAGTGAATACATTACTAATTCGTCATTAATCAGCAAGAGCTGCTCTAAATTAAACATGCCGCTAAGTTTGGATTGTGCGCATGACAGTTCGCAATAATGAAAGAAAACGTGCAAGCTTTGTTGCATAGCCATCTCCGCTAGTTAAAAATCGGCATCAAGGGAGAAAGAGGAGATTAGACACTGTTCGAGTTGTGTTGATCACTGTTCAATGTTCACCTGTGAGAAGAATCCATTCAACTGCCGACTTCCTATCTGAAATGAAAAACGAATCATCAACAACTCAAGGAAACCTTAGAATGACTAACGACGGACCAATGCATTAGAGACACGTGCGAGAAGACCATTATATGAAGCAATGTTCCGGTAGCATACATGTACGTACGTTTGTGCCTATGTCGATGAGCATTGAGCATGTCAGGTGTTGTCATGGTATTTTTGTATGCACACAGACACAGACACACATAGACACACATACGCACACAAATAGATACACAGTTACACACACACACACACACAAACAAAACAGACACAGGACGCCTAAACACACTCACGCAGACACACACGTACGTAGGCACACGCACACACGCACACACACACACACAGGCGCACACCTACACACTCACACACAACACACACACAGACTCACATACGCACATGCACACAAACACAAACAAAACAAACATACATACAGGCACACCCACAGCATATGATTCCTGATGTTTACCAATGTGAGACCTCTGATTATCTTAACTCGAGTGAAGCTAAAATAATAGATTTTCCTCAGATATTAAATAGACAATAGGGTGCTCCAGATTGTAATGCATTTTCAAAAAGTTTCTCAAAATACTGTTCCCTAACAATTTTCCCATTCCATTTATCATTTTGTTCAACTGTAGCCTACCAATTTTCAAACCAATTGAAAAAGGTTAAGCCTTGCCACCAGAATAAAAACTTTACAATACAAAAATACATAGGAATTTTCCTAAAAATCGGCAATTTGGAAACTATGTTAGAAATTGGTGGGAAAACTTAATTATTTCATGATCATTAACTTCTTTTACAAACTTTTGTATATGCCTGACAATATTTATTATGAGAAATATTAGGTGCACTGGGTGCAGTATGATAATTTTAGAAAATATCCGCATGCGAGTCAAACGTTGATTTATGTGGAGTTGCATTGTGCAATGAAAACTTTTCTGTGGATCCTGGGGTTGAATCTCAAACCAGGAAATTCCCGCACTGACTGGGTGTGTATTAGATTGTTTAATGAACATGGATGAACTATTTTTGAGAAGTGATGACAAGCTATATGGTTTCTTGGGGGCCAATTGTCCCATTGCCAGACAACGGAATTTCTATAAATGGAGATGCTCTGCGTTTGTTCGTTTATCTGAAACGATCCAAATGTCATTGTCCATGTCACTAGAACGATTCCAGAAGCAGAGAAAAAGCAGTGAAAAGCAATTAAATACGTTTGGAGTTGTAGATCAACGAAAGAAGAATGTCAAGACCAGTAGGCTATTATGAATCTATACGATAATTTACAGCGTCGTGTTTGACAGTTTGCATGTTCAGTGCCTTTTTTGTCAAGGCTTGGCTCTTAGCGGTGTCTGCTGCAGATGCACCTTTAGATTGTCTGCAGTTCTGTACTGATCTCAACACGACTGATTCAGATGTTGCAGGAGCTGCAGTTACTGTCCTTAGACTTTTATGATTTTATGGTATCTTGCAGAAGAAATTGTGCCATTCACATTGATCTTGAACTTAATTGGTTTATGAATCCGAAAACCCACAAATCGCTCGCAAACTTCTGACAGTGAGACAAACAGAACCACTGGAAACTCCATTTCAGTAGGCTATTTCCGCAGTTGAATGCATCTTCAAAACTGATTCATTTTATTAATTAATATAACAGCAGTGCCTATTGTTCAACCTACTTAATATTGCAACTGATTGGCTCACCTTAGGCCACTACCAGCACAGTGGAAAGCTGTTGACAATTTCCAGCAAGCAGCACTACTAGGCCCTATATGTCTATCTGTTTGTGAATGGAAAAAGCGATGAAACTAATAACAGACTTTGTAAATATCAACGATAGTCTACTCTACAGGTGGCTGATGCTCATCGACACAGATTCCGAGATTTTAAGCACTGAGGAAACTCTTGAAACAGTACACGTGTAACACTGTAAGATCTGCAGATCTGTGGGAGAGAGAGTGGAATTGCAGTAGCAGTTTGTGGATAGAGTTACATTTGTCTGTTGATATTAGGGTCATGTTCTAATCAATAAAATAATAAACACATACTAGTTTTTTCATGTATACTTACATGTACCCGCAATATGTATTTTCAACCAAAAAATCGGTTATTGTAAAACTTCATCGTGCTGGTGGCAAGGCTTAACCTTAATATAGAATCCTAAAATTTGGGTTTTTAGACTCATCTCTATGAGACGCATGGGAAAATATCCGGGGAGCTATGAATTTTAAATTTTTTTTGGGAGCACCCTAATAGACAAGTCTACGGTGGGTATTGGGTAAGCCAAGATAAGATAACGAACCAGTAACGGAATAACTTCATTAATTCTGCATACACCAGTGATTTTTGGATCATGATATCTTGCAAGTGTAGACTACTTTCGATACCCTCAGATACTTCGAGAACAGAGTAGCATATGCCTACATTAAATGGCGCGACTGGCGACCAGTCATTAAAGAAAAAGTCGTTAAACTCACAGGTCTACAATCACGATGAAACGCATTGAACCAGAACTAATGGACTATTGACTGAATACCTTTGTTCATCAGCTTAGAGCACTAAGTGGTTATACCTCTTGGCCATATTGTCTTAACCACTGTAACAAGGTGCAAAGTTTACAGGACGTAAAATATTTGTAAGCTGAATAAATTAATTCAATTGCCGTAAAAAATTACGGCAATGGAATAAATTTTTACACACATACATTTACATTGCCGCCGTTTAATGTGTGTGTGCATATTTGTTTGTTTCCAAAAAAAAACAACAGGAGGCAAAATGCTTCTGAATGTGATTAATGATTATTGTTTGTATTAAAGAGCAGATTCAGAAAGCATCTGATTCTGGTGAAGCCCTCTGGCGAATGACTCGATGATGAGGGAAGCAAAACCACTGAATGCGGATCAATGGCAGAAAATGAATCAACTTACACAGTCACGAATAAGTAATAGGTTACGTTCAAAAAATTTATACAACTGTACCTGAAGAAGTAGGGCCATGCTAAGCAATTATGACATCGAAATGCCCGATATTCATGTTATATTTTTATCAGGTGATAGCATATATCCGTAATAGTCCAATAGGCCATTATGATTTGTATAGGGATGAAATAGGGAGAGCCTCTAACGAACCCGTGACGATAGCAGCTGTGGTGCCTTCCAAATGCCACAACAATATAATGGCTATCTAGGAAACGAAAATCGTCAACATATTTTGACAAAAAAGGTGCAGCGTAGTATGGAGCGGCGACATCTTACATTCGAATCTGCCTATTATAGGGGCAGAGAGCCTGAAGAAAATCTTGACCAAACTGAAAATTAAGAAATCAGTGATTGGTTTCAAACCTATTAAATATTATTTTGCTAATAATTATAAGCCCATACCTAGGCCTACGTTCTTTGGATTGTCGTAGTGTCATGTATAAAATCTTCGCGATTAGAAAGTGAGCTGTCAAGGAGCTGAGTGAGATGGTGAGGCATCGACTTAATGGCGCAGTGGTGTAGTGGTGGGTTCGGTGCCTTGGAGTCGGAAGGTTCCAGATTCGAATCCATCTCAAGCCGCCGTGTATGAGCCTTGAGCAAGTCCTTCACTTGCAATATTATTGCTTATGCGCTTCGGCGTGAAACTCCGATTCAGTGTCCGCGCTGTAGGCCTAATCGAGTGAATAAAGAGCCCAAAGGAGAACCATAGTAAGTGCGAGAAATAATCAAATAAAAGTCAAGAAGACTCACCCGCTGGCGGAGTTTGGTTTCCGTTTTTGGAGGGGCTAAATTTGTTGGGGCAGAGACTCGGTAAAAAAATGAAGACCTTTATTAGTCCTAGGGCTAAAATCTCGCCGAAAAATACTATTTCTTTTAATCATTCGCAAGTTTCGAGCCATTTCCCCGACCCGAACTTCTTGGGGGGGGCTAAGCCGAGAAAAGATACCATTTACACAGTAAAAATGAATCAGGGTCTTCTTGGGGAGGGGCTTTGCCCCCTAGCCCCTGGTAAACTCCGCCTGTGAGAAGACTGTTTGAATTTACGAACAGTTGATAGTGGTTTAGATAGTGCTGGAATAATCACACAAAATAAGTGTAGACCCTAGATAGAATAGTTATTATGTATCAAGCAAGACAACGGCGAGAGCTGTTTGTGTGGCTTGTGTCGTTCGTAATTAAGGAAATGAACAGCCCTTCAACTTTTCCACTCTCTATCTGAATTCAGTCAATTCAGCAACCACCTGTACAGCCCTCAGTAGTGATCAATTACAACTCGATCCAGCACTAATGAGATAGGCCTACACATGTGCGTAGGGTTGAATATATGACTCCGATGCATTTGAGATCTCTTTCTGTCTAAGTCGATGCTCTTCTCATAAAGCCACTTCACGCATTTCTTAAGAGAAATTTTTTTACATGTAAAGGATGTTACGTAATAGGCCTACCTGACTATGAAAAAGACGCATGCAGAATATTATTAATACCTGGTAACGAACACTGTGGTATCGTGAATGGAATCGCCAATGCAAAACTCTAGGTGACTACATGTGTGAGGGAAACTGCAAGTTTAGTAGCGACATTGAATTGAGACCAAAATGAGACCAAAATGGGACCAAAATGAGACCAAAATGAGACCAATATGGATTCTCTGCGGGTCAGATACAGAGTTGCCAAGCATAAAATTATGCTGGTTTCCTGTGGTTCTGTGTGGGTTTCATGTTGGGGTAATGTACTTCTATCCTGTGTAGAATAATTGCAAGCGGACATCAATGGCGAAACTAAATCAAACCAGTCTTCTCGATACATATAATTATATAGACAGTGAATCCATCTACAACACAGGTTTAATAGATTGAGATGCGAGGCAACGATGGTGGAAAAACCAAACGACTCAAATTAATAAGGCATAAGGCGGAGCGCGGGGGTGTAGTGGTGGGTTCGGCGCCTCGTAGCCTGGTTCGAATCCACCTTAAGCCGCCGCGTAAGGACCTTGAGCAAGTCCTTCACTCGCAGTTGTTCGTGTGCCTCGGCGTGAAACTCCGATGCATTTTTCGCGCTATAGTCGGGAGCGCCTCTGAGTATAGAGAACTTGAAGGGGCGCTATAGCAAATGCGAGAAAACAAATTCAAAAAATCTTAGATTGAGACCAAAGTGTTTCGATAACACGAGCAAAGTCATCAGATGCTTGATGCGAGTCTCAGGAAATGAATTTTGGTTCTGTCGCCGAAAATTCTCGTTCATCTCAAAATTACACAACCATCACGAAAGTTCCTACTACTAATAAAAGGCAAATATAATGCGAAGAACGCCGTGGAAAGCTGGATTAAAAAGACAAAAATATAGAATTTGTATGACGCCGAATCATAGCTGGTGTAATTATATGATTTATGTGAACGATCGTATGATTTTCTTCTTTTACTATCGATGCAATAATTAGAAACACAAAAGTGGGGTAATCTGTCGATTGATAATATTATTTATGCCTACCTTGGTGGCTTCCTACACAAAATGATAACGACACTTCGTCAGTTGATCGTAATCGTAGGCCTAATCGAAATCTCCAAACTATATAATACATGTATATTCTTGTTGAATGACTTACTATGTTAAATACCACTTGTGTTATGCTGTTCTGTTTATTATGGTCTTCTGGGATCAATAAATTATTACAAATTTTGAAATATATATACTAAAGCGCTATTCGAAAGCCAAGCGCAGGGCACCAGCTTATTCACGAGTCAAATGCTTGTCCGTAAGAGTAGTCCAAAGGTGGTCAGGTTCGAGTTACCATAGGATCAGGGGGTCGGAATTGCTACTAAGGCTGCTGTCGTCTGTTTCTGGGTTCGGAAGGTTCGGACGAGACAGGGTTAAGCGTCAAAAGGTTGGCTAACAATCATGAGACGCAAGGCCGTAGCCAGGATTTTATTTCGGGGGGTGTTTTCCAGAAACATTTCTGACAACCTTTGTTTTAGTCGACCTTATTTAGTCCAGCTATCGGATGCCTTTTTAGGATTTTTCGCCCGAGACACCTTAAGCACGGCGTAGAACGATCTAATTTCATGATTCCTTTCTTCATAAATCGCGATTATCCCTTGTTTTTTGGTTAATGCATTATTTAATGTTTACGTTTTTTCATTTCGGGGGGTGTTCAAACACCCAAAACACCCCCCTAGCTACGGCCATGATGAGACGATCTAGATTCTAGATTGTGCAAGCCATGATAACTAATAGGGTAGGTTTATACATGCGACGAAAGTAAGCACACGTGGAAGTGGCTTTTGTCGACTTCTCTTCGTCTGAGGGAGACAATTATTTAAAGGATAGTCTATACTTCGTGACTCCGGCTGAGGTTTTGAGATTTAAAAAATAAGCGATTAAAGGTCATTATACTCTGAGATAGATCTACTCCATGTTGCCGTAATCTTCGACCACGGCCTTGATACGCTTAGACTAATTGGCAATTTTCTTTTAGGCTTTCCTTCCGTGTGGACTTAGACTCAGCTGTACGTTTTTCGGGGCACTTCTAAATTTTCTTTTCCTTTATTTTTTTACTTTTGATCACCGACCTTTTGAACTCGCTCTTTTGATTGTCACCCTTTCGAAGTCGACCTTTTGATAGGATACCGAAGCTTCAGGGAAGCGGTTATTGCATAAATATAGATATATCAATCTATAGTATAGGCCTACATGTAGCCTACGTCCATTCCACCAGCTATTCTCTGTGGTGTGTTAATGATTCTGAGCTCTGGAATAGGGTAATTATAAATTGCAATTTTGCAATTATATAATATACAACTGTAGGCTATGTTCCTTCTAGCGTGCAAAGCGAGTTGCAAATGTCACAAACAGCAAAAATGAAAAGCATGTGTATACGGGCTAAAATTCGCTTGAATGCTAACTGATTCAAGTTTTCTCGTACGTGCAAAGTAGGACTCATTAAGCTAACAGGATTCTTTTGCAATGAAGCCAGAATCACATTTCCACAAGAGCAGCAGACTGACGATGAAACAATCATATTGGGATAATGTGTGCTACTCTGAGATGAGAACAATGCATCTCGGGAAACGACTTCAATTTCTGGTTTCAATTGCTCGTTAACTTATTAACCTGCTTTTGCATGGATATACAATGAAAGAAGCCATATATGGTTTCGCAGAGCTAGGATTATAAGCTCGGACGTTGCCTAATTAGACAGCGTAAAACTTTTTTTCTAACTGGGAATCTGTTTCAGCCTGTTTGGCCGGAACAATGCGCGTGCGCGTGTGGATATGTGTGTGTATGTGTGTGTATGTGTGTGTGTGTGTGTGTGTGTAGGTGTGTGTGTGTGTGTGTGTGTGTGCCGACCACTGGTGGTATGTCGGGTCAAATGTACTCAATGATATAACATAATATTTTGGCAGATGCTTGATAGGCCTAACTATGATTATTCTTACTGCCGCTCGTCGGGCTACGTAATATAGGCCTACGTTTCATTCACAAATATAATAAATAGATGTACTCTGTGATAGAACTAATGCATATATCTAGGCCTACAACTGTGTAATGTTACAACTCGACTTTCCGTCGATGAAGGAAAGTGCAACAAAATGTCACTGATTGTTTAGGGTAACACATCGCCTTCTTGATTAATTGACAGAAATGCCTTTTTAAATACTGTTCTTGAAAACTGTCGCAATTTAACTTCTATTTGCGCAAAAAGAACATTCTTCATCAACCCAACTTCTATTTAAGCAAGAACTATCTTTTATCAATTCATCTTCTATTTGAGCAAAAAATTATTTTAATTAATCAAACGCTTAGGCCCTATTTGATCCTTTACGCGTTTGCCCCGAGTAGGGGTAAGTGGTGCAAAAGTGGCAGGGTAGGGTAAGAGTGGCATCCCCACTTTCGAAATAAGTACTTATTTTCTGAAACCTTTACCTAGTGCGAACATAGACTATCATTAAGTGTTAAGTTTTCATAAGGCGAGAGTTTCCAAGAGTTGAATGGTACAAATTTTATATCATTTTTTCGATTTTTCGCGTTATTTGCAACTCTCGTGAGTATCACAAATATGTTGCTCACTTTCAGTATTAAGATCGCACTTGTTAAAGTTTTATTTTATATTATGCAGGAATGTGTGTTGTTTTAAATGTGAAAAGTTTTAAGAAATTAGGCAACGCAATAATGTTGATAGATACTCGTAATTATGAGCACCCAAATCGGGGCAAAAGTAGCATTGTATGCCACTCTTGCCCCGGTTTTACGTGCCACTATTGCCCCATCACTGCCACTTTTGCCCCAGCGGTATGGCAGTTTTGCCCCACCGGTATGCCAGTTCTGCCCCAGCGGTATGCCAGTTTTGCCCACAAGTATCCTACCGGTATATTAGTTTATTATACTAGGTTGGAATCGGCCAATAACAGAGAACGATCAGACAAACAAAAAGTGAAGAAACTTCAACAGGATATTCATTCATAAAATGCATTTGTATAGCGACTCTTTAAGGAGACTACTCAGAGGCGCTCCCATTGCAACCTCAGCGCGGCCAAATAAAACTGTCTTAAGATGAGAGAAGAAAGCCTGAGAATTACTTTTAGAAAGGTAGCAGAGTGCCAGAGGAAGGCCATTCCAGGTTGATGCATATAGTGGATGTAGGCCACGAGCAAAGGGGGACCGAGAACAGACTTTTCAATTGAATGATGGAGTGGAAGTGGCGAGCACTAAGAGTAGGGTTACAGAGCTCTCAAAGGTAGGAAGAAGCAAGGCCTAGCAGGCAGTGCCAGACTATGGTAGAGGTCCTATTCTCTATTTACTGCTTGACAGGAAACTATGGTTGAGAACGTCAAGCATATAGCTGGAGATAATGGCTGAATTTGGGTATGGGGTCAATATGGCGGACTGCAGAGAGCAGGACGCGATCAAGGCAACTCAGACAGGCACTATTTCGTGCTCAACCAGCGTGCTGCCTTAGGCAAGCATAGAAAGAGCAACAGTAGTCAAGTCTGGTGGAAACGAAAGAATGGACACGGGTAGCAGCACCTGTAGGAGTAAGCGAGCGAGCAACAGTGCGTAGTTGACGCAGTTGATAATAACAGACACGGCTGAGCGAGTGAATGTGTGGAGCAAAAGTGAGCTCTTGGTCCAGAGCAACACCACTTTGGTTGAGAAGACACAATCAGGAAAGGCAGCACCATTAGCCCACATTATACAGTAACAACTTTAAAACAGGACACGAAAGTGAAAAGGTTCCAAAAGCTTATGATGAAAAGAAAAACTTGGAACATCACCAGAATTTAAAGAATCAATGCAAAGCTCAAATCGCCCGGGAAACCAGAGCTCCGTGCTCAACCAGCGTGCTGTCTTGGGAAACCTGCGAGCACTAACAACTGAGAAGTCAAAACACGAGATATTGCAATCAATATTAAGGTAGCACCTGCTTTTGAAAAAAGTCGTACACGAGTATCAACTGCCAATATTTTTCTTTAACGAAATTGAGATAAGTGATGAGAGAGAAAGAGAGAAACTGTTCCTGTCTGGTCATTCCAGGAATGCAAACATGATAGGCTACCAATGGCGCTTAGCCCATCTTCACATTCGAGGACATTCAGAACAGTGCTGCCACTGACTCCCAGCCTATGCTCAATGATTGCTCATCTGCGAAGAAATTCAGAAAGTGATGCCGCTGATACTCAGCATATCCTACCCTGTGAGAAATTCAGGAAAGTAAAGCAGCGTTTAGGAATAAAGTGGCTTCATGTAAAGGCTTGACGTCTAGTTCTCTTGCTCAGAAAAGCCATCGCCAGGTTGTTCTGCCTACTGCTGCTGGCAAGCGTAAAAGAAGAAGCGAATATTTAGCAATGCCGCATGAAGTCAAGTGCGTGCAAAGCAAGTCTATAGGGGAAAACGTGCATAAAATGGAGCAAAGAGGGGGGCTACCTTCTGCGATGGCAGGCACCTAAAAATGGAATGACAATGGAAGCCGAGAAAAAAATGCATTTAAAACACAGAAAATTAAAAGTCACAATAGACTTATTTCTTGTGTGCTTTTGTCTTTGTTGTTTACTGACTAAGACTTTTGTCTAAATGTCAGAAAATATTTAACATTGTTGTGATTTTTGTGATTCAAGCTTAATACAGAGTGCCAATTCTGTAGATTGCTTAACAAAAACCGGTACATGAGAGATTTCAGGGAAAGTATCTTCTCATCACATTATGCATTGCTGTGTGCATTATAGTCTGATTTAGTATGTAAAACATAAATTCCTGCTTATTGTTGTAAAGCGAAATTGTTGAAAACCTAGCTTATGCTACTGTCTCTGGGGGTACGAAGGGCATGCCAGTCTTGCCCTCAACAAGGGGTAAAAGTGGCATGATATTCTTGCCCCACATGGTGGGGCAAGAGTGGCCTTTTGGGTGCCTCCGCCCCAAGCCAGATTGTGATTAAGAAATCGTATCCAATGGTAATTTAAACAATTTTATGGTTGCACCGATGATCTACCTACACTACAAAACAAGATTCATCTTGATATGTTTAATATTGCATATTTTATTCCACATTTTGTGACTTTATGCCACTCTTGCCCCCACCTCCCCTACATTCGCTGAAAACGGGCTTAACATTTAAAAATGAACCGGTAAAGGGTTAAGCAGGAATAATTATTGTCGGCTGTCCAGCCATGATTGAAATTACCATACATGGTGGAATGATAGTCTGAACATTCAAACGGAAAATCCGCGGAATTGTCTGTTAATGTCAACCGTACTGACTGGGATTATTGAAAACGCCTTTCAGCCAATGGAAATATATCACTTAGTGATAGCCAATATTTGCACTGGGAGATGTTATTTCACGAAGTAGGTTGCTTGGGCATGGGCATGCTACTTTTACCCTATACCTTGCTACTTTGGTACCACACGAACCTTACATTCAACTAAATATAAACGTCAAGCTTTGGTGTCTAATAGGTAAGCTTTAGTGGAGTCTCTTAATTTCCAGTCAACGATGATAACGCGCAAAATGTAGACATAAAATTCTGCTTAAATTCTAAATAGGAATATGCTACAAACACAAAGGTGTAGGGCCTACAACTAGCGATAATCGTAAGGTCACGTCAGTTAAATTCCACACATTGCATTCACAAGACAACGACTAGAACAACATCGATGGCCAAGCTGCATGGCAAAGTCCTATTAAAGCGACGAAAAAACTGCTTTTCTTATTTGAACACTGTTGTCCTACTACAGCGGCCATAGGCAGACATGCGCTTGCCAGCGTTGCTTCTTGACTCATGCCTGTACGTCCGTTGAATTTCCAATAACGTTTATGACACTCGTAACGTTTTCATCGCTCGGCTGCTGACGTATTCTGCCGAAGAGCTTCTGGCTGATATACTTTTTCACCGGATCCAATTTGGCCGCGTAGATGAACGGATTGAGAGAGACGTTCAAGAAGGCGATTGAAACCGTAGCGAAACGCGCGTCTGTGCTGAAAACCTGTATGGCGTGGAGATTATAGAGAAAGAAGTAGATGCGATTTGGAGACCAGCAGAGAACGAAACAAATTGAAATGATGAGGAAAGTTTTGATGACGTTCATTTGCGTTTTCATGGCGTTCTGTTGAGCTGCGCTCTTCATCATGTTGTTGAAGTTAACTGCAGATTAAAATACAGTTATATTACACAATGCACATTGCACAATGATGATGATGATGATGATGATGATGATGATGATGATGATGATGATGATGATGATGATGATGATGATGATGGTTCTCTGCCCGAAGGCAGGTTCATTGGCTTTCCGCCCCGGGGATGAGATGAGTGAGGTGGTTTCCCGTTGCCTTCCCAACAGACAGTGATGGGTAAGCAACGTGCCCAAGGTCGCTCTGCACTGACTTGCGCCCCTGCGTCCCACACGTGCTAGGCTGCTAGCCCGAGATATCTAAATCTCTGAATGTCAACTCCCAGCCCGGGGATGAACCGCAGTCCGTTGCAACCAACAGACGTATGCCGCTCTCGCTAGTAGGGGGAAACTGGATGAGTAAAACCAGAACAAAGGAATTGCGGGGAGGGGAGGAGCCAAAAGATAAACCATCAATAGAATGTGAAGATAAACCAACAATAGAAGCATGACGTCAGCAACAGATGTGGTAATCCATACCCCTTTTAATGACTGGATTTCTTGGACCACTGGTTTATAAATCGACACACTTGACTGAGCACTGGAGGCTGAGGTGGCAGGCCCCACCCCCACCCCCACCCCCAGCTGGCTGCGCCAGCGGCATTTCTGCTGACTCGGCAGCAGCTGCTGTAGCAGCTGCAATACATGCTTAGTCATCATTCTTTTTTCAGTATATTTTTTATATATAGAACATAGGCTAGTATATCATTGCATGCACTATAAGGCGGGCGCTATAAGAGCACCTCTTTTTTCATTAGCAGGCATTTCTTATTGAGACCTTCTAAAGAGCAGCAACGGCGATTGACATGTGTCCTAACACTAGTAAATGCGAAATGGATGTCTGTGGAAACTACAAATGTGAATGTATAATGTGTCAAGGTGAAGATGATGAGGCGAGCATTCACAGCGAAGATGAAAACCTTGTAAAGTATAGCACTATGAAACTTAAAGCGGAGAATGAAAAGCTTAAGAAAACAGTTACTTGTATACTCTGTAAAGAAAAGCAAGTGCAGTCATTATCTCTTCCGTGTAGGCATGTGAATATGTGTGATCCTTGTGCGGACATTGCAACACACTGCCCCTCATGCGACGAGCGCATCCTTGGAACTGTAAGAATATATCTCGTATAAAAAGACTTGTATGCTTCAAAAGGTATTTACTTTTTAAAATGGACCCATCTTGGGTGCATCCATTCTCTGCAATAATCAGCGGACCTAGCGGATCAGGAAAAACCAACTTCACTTTACGATTTATAGATCATTTAGACTATATGGTCAAACCTGCAATAGAAAAAATTATCTGGTGTTTTGGTATATACCAAGAAATCTTTGATAAATACGCCCACGTCCAATTTCACGAAGGATTGCCCGACTTGGCTATTTTCGATGGCAAGCAAAAGACTCTGCTCATTTTAGACGATCTTATGAGTGAAACTGACGAGAGGGTTACCAAATTATTTACAAAGATTAGCCATCATATGAACGTTTCTATACTCTACCTGACGCAGAATCTTTTCTATAGTGGAAAGCACACAAGAACAATCAGTTTGAATGCACATTACTTTGTACTCTTCAAAAATGTTAGAGACAGTACACAGGTTGCAATACTCGCCCGTCAGATGTTTCCAGGCAAGGCAAATTTCATGATAGAAGCCTTTCAGGATGCCACTATGGCACCTTTCGGATATCTTTTGGTCGATCTGAGACCGGAAACTGATGACCGTTGTCGCATAAGAACAAACATTTTCCCAGGCGAGACGCATTATGTCTATTTAAGGAAATGAATATAAACGACTACTCGAGCGGCATCTCTCATTCAACCAAAATGTCCGAACCCATTGAGGAGAAGTTTGAGAAACTCAGACTACTTAAAGAATCTTCACCTAAAGTAAGGAAACGAATTTTAAAAGACTGCAACTCTTCTCTGCTTTGCTACCTTTGTGAGTGTGCACTCAACATTTTAAAAGGAACTGTACCTTTGAAAGACGCTCAGAAGAAAAGACTCGGTCGCTTCAAACACAAGTTGAGAAAGCTTGCATCCAAGACGACGCGTGTAAAAATCAAGAAGCGCATAGTGCAGACTGGCGGATTCATAGGAGCATTGTTAACTCCAGTACTTTCTTTTCTGGGTACATTGCTGAGCAATAAAATATAATATGGAACATACGAAGAAAATGGTTCTGGTGGAACCTAGGCAGATAGAGAAATGGAAGGAGACGATGCTAGATAAAACACTATCGAAATTGGACACACAGATGTACGATATTCTGCATAGGAATATTGCAGACGATGATAAGGTCAAACTGTATACCAACAGTTTGAATCGTTACTTGAACATTGACAAACCTAGCGTAGTCACAAAATTCGAAACCAAAGAAAAGACTGCGGCGGCGGCGGCGGCGGCGGCGGCGGCGGACTCTGACGAATCTGCAGACTCTAGCAGCAACAGCATAGAGAAACAGGTCTTGGAAACAGTTCCAAAGAAATGGAAAACGCAGGCTGCTCGTCTTTTATCGCACATGAAGAGCAATCCCGACGTGGCCTGGAATCCTAAAGGTGAACTTATTTTGAAGGATGCAACTATTCCGAAAACACACATGGTCGATTTGGTGAACGATCTTATGAGAAAACGCACAACTTCTTCGCCGCCAACCGGCTGGCGACTCTTGGCCGGCGCTCTGAAAGATTCAAACATACCTCGCGAGCTGATAGGAAACCAGGAACGCTGGTCCTATATTAACGAATTCACAGACGAATCGACAGCAGTTACGCCAAAGAGCATTCACGGTAAACAGCAGCTTCCCTCCTTGTCATCATCTTCTTCGGCCTGGCTGACCTACTGATGGAATCGTACTTCGACCCCAAGACGCCCGGAAGCTTCGCCGGCTTGTCAACATTTAAAAAACATTCTAACTTTAAAAATAAAGACGTTAAAAATTGGTTGATTAAACAAGATGCATACACGTTACATAAACCTGTTAGGCTTAACTTTAGAAGGCGAAAAACTTTCGCGCCAGGTATTGACAATCTGTGGCCAGCGGACTTGGCCGATCTTTCGGCATTGGCGAAACATAACGATAAAAATAAATACATTTTAACCTGTATAGATGTCTTGTCTAAATATGCCTGGGCTGTCCCGCTAAAAACAAAGTCCGGTGCGGACCTGACCGAGGCCTTCTCATCCATTCTTTTAGATAGGCAGCCGGCTAATTTGCAGACTGACAAGGGATCAGAGTTTCTTAATAAAAGCTTTCAAGCCATGTTACGTAAAAATTCCATTCGCTTTTACACATCCGAAAATAGCGACATAAAGGCCTCTGTGGTCGAACGATTCAATAGAACTCTTAAGACTAGGATGTTTAAATACTTTACTTATAAGAATACGTATAGGTATATAGATATTTTACAAGATCTCATTCATTCGTACAACAACACACAGCATAGATCTATAGACATGACACCCAACCAGGTTTCTAAGGATAACGAAAATATTATTATAAAACGATTGTACGGTCAGAAGAAGAGCCCTGCCAATTGGAAATACGAATTGAATGACAAGGTTAGAATCGCAAAGGCCAGGATAGCATTCCAGAAGGGATACTTACCGAGCTGGTCGACGGAAATCTTTAAGATTGTAAGTCGTGTGCCTACTGACCCCGTAACCTACGAGCTTGAAGATTTAAGTGGTGAAAAAATAAAGGGTAAATTCTACGAATTTGAGCTGCAAAGAATTTTAAAGGAAGACGATATTTACACGGTCGAAAAAATTCTGAAAAGTCGTAAGCGGCGCGGGAAGACAGAGTATTTTGTCAAATGGAAAGGCTACGAAGACAAGTTCAACTCGTGGACTCAGGATATATTCAAAGTCTAGCAAGAATTTCTCACAGTCTGTCAGAGCACGCAAACGACAATGTCGCATTTTTATCTTACTCTTCCAAGCAATAGTTCCATGAGGCATTTCCCCAACAATACTACAGCCCACTTTACAACGAAGTTGGAAAATGCCATCTCCCTCACAGGTCGCTGGGAAGTCGGACTTCTGCAAATGCAATACCCGCACACGTGGTACAACATGCAAAGTGGCCAGGGCGACTTTACATTTGACCAAGCTCCTAAAAGAGGAAGCATCGACGCAGTATGCATAACGATTCACCACTCTTGGCAGCTGCCCGCCGGATATTACGAAAATATTGATGCCATATTAGATGCCATAAATAAGAATATAGAGGATGCTGCCGAATTGAATTCGCTCGAGAAATATCCGAAATTTAGATATGATGCGATAACTAAAAGAGTCTGCGGTAAAATAAATCTCGCTGCGCGCGTAACCTTCTCATCACATCTGTGCAATATTTTAGGTATAGAGGAAAGACATAAAGTTGTCGAAAACAACAATTACGGCACTTATTTTTACCATGAGCGTTACGAGGATTATGTTAAAGCGTGGGACGAGGTACCCGACTGGGACTGGGAATCTGATTACAGCGTCGATATAAATCCGAACTTTTCGCGTATATACGTGTATTGTAATTTGCTTGAATCTGTCGCGCTTGGCGATTCGAAAGCCCCCTTACTTCGCATAGTTAATATAGAAGATAAAAGCGGTGATAATGTGCACGTCTTGTACAAGTCTGCTATATACGTACATATTCAGCAGAAGAATTTCGAATCGATAGAAATATATATGAGAGGCGATAATGGTAATGTCATTCCATTCGAGCATGGGAAGTCGTTCGTTGTGCTTCATTTCAGACAGTGCAAAAATTTCAGTCTTCAGTAAATAATGGCGCACTTCTATATGACGCTGCCTAGTAACAGCTCCACGGCATTTTACCCGAATAATACTGTCGCGCAATTTACAACGCGTCTGGAGAATCCCATTTCTCTAAGCGGCGATTGGGAAGTCGCTCTTTTGGAAATATATTACCCTCACACGTGGAACAATTTAGAACGCCAAGAAGGCGGAATAACGTACACGCACGCCACGTTCACCGAAAGTGGATAGATGCAAAGCAATCCTATATTTAAAAGACGTTGGGTTCCGGCCGGCTACTACGAAACAGCTCAGCAACTTATCGATTACATAAACAAATTTATAAGAGAGGTTGCCGAGGAAAATGATTTGCTCGAATTTCCAAAATTTAGATACGATACCGTAACGAAAAGATTGACGGGCGATATAAACAAAGGCACAAAGATTCATTTTTCGCGTGCATTATGTTCGATGCTTGGCATCGATGCTCAGCAGATGCCAATTCTCAACTACGGGCAGGACGACGAGGCCATTTTCGAGTTTGTCGGTGCTAGAACTTGCGATATAAATCGTGGCTTTTCTTCTTTATATATTTACTGTGACGCGCTTGAACATGTCCCTGTGGGTGATACAAAGGCGCCATTACTCAGAATCGTTAACATCAGTGGAAATGCAGGCGACAACGTGCGCACCATCTACGAAAAGCCCATTTACATACCTCTGCAGCAGAAGAATTTCGATTCTATAGAGCTGCATATAAGGACGGACACGGGTGATCCAGTTTCATTCGAAAGTGGAAAGTGCATCGTTACACTACATTTCAGACACTGTAAAATTCCATATCTTTTACAATGAAAAAACCATTCTGCTGCGATGCAAGTCGTTTGGCGTACGAAGACTACTATATGCAGCAAAGCGGAAATGGCATGCCGTTTTTTCAGGGTGCGCGTCTTCAGCGCGGTCATGGAATTGGTAGTTTTCTTAGCGGGCTCTTTAGAAGTGCATGGCCACTTATACAGACTGGTGCTAAAGCCCTTGGTAAACAAGCCTTGAGAACAGGTCTTCAGATTGCGAACGATGTGGCGGATGGTGATCCGATCATGGAGGCTGCCAAGCGTCGCGTGCCAGAAGGTATAAAGGCTTTTACATCTTCGAAAGATTTTAATGTTCAAAGCGGTAGCGGACGGAAGAGACGTAAGCGTTCACTGAGAAGAAATAAGAAAAGAATCAAGGAAGATATATTTGGCACAGTTTAAAAATGGCCTTCGTTCATCCCCAATCTTGCGAGTGTGCAAAGAGCGAATTGGATCTTTTCAGCGTTCCCCCTACGCAGACCAGCATAGAATCTGGCACGTACGTGGAATATAACCCAATAGCAACGATATCGCATGGCACACCTATAGAATTTAGCATTAGTGGAGCCGGCCAAGATTATCTGGATCTGTCTAACACACAGCTGTACGTCAGAGCGGCTATCGTTCGAGCGAATAATGATGCTACAGACGCTGGAGATCATGTTGGTCCAGTCAATCTCTTCCTACACAGCCTTTTTCCGAAGTTGACATCACTCTAAACGACACCCTTGTCACTTCATCAAACAACACGTACGCATATAGAAGTTATCTCGAGACCCTGCTCAGCTATGGTGCAGCAGTCAAAAATTCTCAACTCACCTCTGCTCTCTTTTACAAGGACACTGCCAGCCGCTTTGAAGAAGGCAATCCGCACGATGATGCTGGTACCAATATAGGATTCAAAAAACGCAGCGCTCTGACCGATGAAGGCCGGGTTGTCGATATGCTGGGTGGCATTCACAGCGACCTATTCTTTCAGGAAAAGTTCTTGCCAAATGACATTAATATAAAAATACGGTTCGTAAGAAATAAAGATTCATTCTGTCTGATGTCCTCGGCGGCTGGTGCTGCTTACAAAGTAAAAATATTGGAATGTAAATTGTACGTCAGAAAAGTCAAGTTAAGTCCGTCAGTCTTTCTGGCGCACGCCAAAGCCTTAGAAATTGGAAATCTGAAGTTTCCCATTCGAAGGGCTGTTTGCAAGACTTTTACAGTTCCAAGAGGGAATCTGGATGTTACGCAAGAGTGTCTTTTCACCGGCCAGATTCCGACTCGTATCGTTTTTGGATGTATCGATAATGACTCGTTCAACGGGAGCTACACGAAGAATCCATTCAATTTCAAACATATGAATCTAAGTCAATTAAAAGTATATCTGGATGGGCAGCAGCAAAGTATAAAGCCGTTGGAAACTAACTTTGCAACTAATCAGTTTGTGAATGCCTATGCTTCACTCTTTATGGGAACTGGCAAGTGGCAAAGAAACGAGGACAACGACATAAGCAGAGAAGATTACGCGCACGGTTATTGTTTGTACGCGTTCGATTTAACGCCTGATTTAGCAGAGGGTGGGCACTTTAATCTCCTGAAGAGTGGAAATGTAAGAGTCGATATTAAATTTGCCCAACCCTTGGAAGCTACCATACACATTATTGCCTTCGCAGAATTTGAAAACATATTGGAAATAGATAGATCTCGCAACGTTCTTTTCGACTACACCAACTAAAGAAGAAGACGAAAAAGATGGACGGACTCACCTTAGAAAAGTTTTTGCGCAGAGATAAAAAGTGCTCCTCCATGTTCATGGGCGTTTTCGCTAGCGACCGCCTTCCGACTAGCATCCATAGAAATAAACCTAGTATCATTGTATGCAATACAGATAGATATGGCCAACCGGGAATACATTGGGTAGTGCTGTATATCGAAAGTCCCACATATGGGGAATTTTTTGACTCTTTCGGCAGAGCGCCAGACATACCATTCAGAACATTTTTACACAGACATTGTTCGTCTTGGATCTACACTGGACATCAGCTCCAGAGTATAAGCAGTAGATTTTGTGGACATTATTGCATTTTTTATGCAATGCATAGATGTAGAGGTTACAATGTTAATGCCGTTTGCAACATGTTTTCAAGCGACACCGGTCTTAACGATTTTTTAACGCATCGCTTTGTGTGTAAGATGTACCAATAAAACGCTGTTGAAAATAAAAAGCTCTGTGTTCTTTCATTGCGTTTGCCATGTGTCTTGTGGTGGTGGTGATTTCTACCATTGTATGTACAAATACTAGCCATATACCATAGAGTGTTGCTGCAGGCGAATTTCGCTATTACATCGAAATGTGTATTACCATATGACTTACCATATGACTTACCACATGGGCCTGAAATCTACATTGTATGTACAAATAATATACATATATCATAGAGCGTTGCTGTTGGGATCTTTTGCCAATACATTGAAATATGTATTAACATATGTTAAATAAAAGCGCATATGGGCGTGAAATATGTAAAAACACAATACGTCTACCATATAGCATTGCTGTTGGGATCTTTTGCCAATACGTTGAAATGTGTATTATCATATGTTAAATAAAAGCCCATATGGGCGTGAAATATGTACAAACACAATACGTCTGCCATATAGCATTGCTGTTGGGGTCTTTCATTAGATGCTCGTATTCGTTCTGCAATATAATTATGCGTTTGCCGTGTGTCTTGTGGTGATGCTGCTTTCTAGTCTATTATAAAGTGCCTGTATATATATACACAAATGTGTGCTGTCTATGTTGCTGCTGCAAGAGCTATGGTAGAGGGGAAATAGCTCGAATGTGTACCCTTGTGTATGCCGGTCTTAGTGCTTCTTGTAAAATGTTTAATTTTAAAGCTTATACGGGCGGCCAATGTCATTTCCTACAATTGCAGTTCTATGTCCTAAGCAAATGATTGGAATTGCAATGATAGTTCATAGCACGTGTGCGTGTGTGCATGTGTGTTCGTGTGTGTGTTCGTGAGTGTGTGTGGGTGCGTGTGTGTGCGTGTGTGTGTGTGCTTGTGTATTCGTGTGTGTGCGTGCTTGTGTATTCGTGTGCGTGTGTGTGCATGTGTGTTCGTGTGTGTGTTCGTGTGTGTGTGTGTGCGTGTGTGTGCGTGTGTGTGTGCGTGTGTGTTCGTGTGTGTGTGTGCGTGCTTGTGTATTCGTGTGTGTGCGTGCTTGTGTATTCGTGTGTGCGTGTGTGGGCGTGTGTACGTTTGTTGACGGTTATTAATGGGTGCCTGACTATACATGTACAAGTACATCAAATGCTGCGTTACAATGCAAAGAAATGATCAAAAGATTTGTGCGTCCATGCTTGACTTGGCTGCTGCAGCGGCAGAAGGTGTGTATGTGTGTCTGTCTATGCATGCTCAAGCGCATCAGCTGTGGTGTTACAGTGCAAAGAATTGATCAAAAGCGATGTGCGATCATGCTTGTCCTTTGCCAGAGGGGTGGACCCGCATCAGCAGTCATTAGTAATGCTAATGATTTCGGCAGATGGTTCAATGCCAACGTAGAGTTTGTGTGTGGGTCTGTTGTAATCCCTGTTTGTCTGTCTACGTATTAGCAAAAGTTATAATGCTAGGTTTTAAAAATGCTTACTCATAGCAGCTGCCTCAGCAGCTGCAGCAAATGCCGCATCAGCATAAATCCCGCTGGCGCAGCCAGCTGGGGGTGGGGTGGGGGTGGGGCCTGCCACCTCAGCCTCCAGTGCTCAGTCAAGTGTGTCGATTTATAAACCAGTGGTCCAAGAAATCCAGTCATTAAAAGGGGTATTGATTACCACATCTGTTGCTGACGTCATTCTTCTATTGATGGTTTATCTTCACATTCTATTGATGGTTTATCTTTTGGCTCCTCCCCTCCCCGGAATTCCTTTGTTCTGGTTTTACTCATCCAGTTTCCCCCTACTCTCGCTTACTGGTGCAGCCTACTAGGCCAATTGCACAATAGGCTAGACGAAGTCCTGAATACACATGCGGCGTTAAAAAGGGGACGACAGAAGAAAAGATGGGAGGACGGGATACAACAAGACCTGAAGCTGCTCAAATTGAAGAAAGAAGACACCGGAAGCAGAGACAAGTGGAGGGGAAGGATCCGAGTGGCTGACCCCTCGTGAGAGGGAATAATCCTAGCCTGAAGGGAAAGAAGAAGTTAAAAAGGGCATAAAATGTGACGACAAGGCAACTTGAAGAAGAACAAATAATTTTACATTCAAATAAAGCATTCATTGTACAGCAGAATATAAGCCTAAATTAAAATTCCTAAATTAAAATCTAATACAGGAAAAGATTTATCCTATAAAAAAAATGTGACAAGTGTAGGAATTTGAGGCGGTTATAATTTATAAGAAAGACGCTTAGACCTGCATATTATCTAGCCTGTAGGCTAAAGGTGGACTTCTATATATATTCATAGGCTGATATACACTGTAAGAGTGTAAGATACGTACCTGGAAAAGTTCGCTTGTGGGTGATCTGCAGTATTCGCGAATAGCAGAACACGAAGACTACCAGCGGCACAACGAAGGGCATCAGAAACTTATAAACAGCATAAGCGGTGGCATTTATAGCAGCCGGAAACTTAACATAGATGACACACTGACCATTCAGGACATCGTTGCCTAATAGTCCAACGACTGCGGTTAATATTAAATCAAAATTAACCCATGTCGACACGATCGCCACAAAGTACATCCACGGACGAAAGTGCCTCTTGTGAAACACAGCATGAACGATTTTCACGTATCTTTCCAGAGTCAGGACGACAAGATTGGCCGTCGAACAACCCATGATATACCAGACCATCATCTCGCCGGTTAAGGTCTTGCAGACAGCCCTTCCGAACTCCGTGCTGTAATCGATGTCCAGTAGTTTAGCGACGTAACTGATGAGGAGCAATAAGCAGGCGAGAAAATCCAGAGCCATCTGATTGAATACGATGACCATCTCTCGCTTGCGAACCCCGGACTTCGTAAGAATTACAAGCATTAGAAGGTTTGCAATTGCCCCGATAACTCCGATCGTGATAACGGATGCTTCGAAAGCAACCATTTTAACAACTTTATAATAATTATATTTTCCAACGGACTAATAAGCAAAATAATTATTATTCATAGGCCTCACTACCGCAAAGAATAATTGTCTGGTGCAGATTTCACAAAATAAATCGCGCGTTGCAACAAGAAAATGTGCAAGTTTTACTCTTGCAGTGCGGATTTCACAGTGCAGAATCACTGTGGCCTATAATAGTGATAACCGCGCTGTCTTATAACGGGTAGCCTACACGCAGTATGTGCGACGCATCTTCTCAATTCTTTTTTCAAGGAGAACGCACGCATACATTGCATAGGCCTAGGCCATACTTGCTTGCAGATAGCAACATGGCTTCACACATTATTAGGGTTACGTGCGCTTCAAAAGTAGGCTATTGTGTTTTCTGTAGCCACGGTTTTTTACTAAACCCAAAGGTGTACGCAGATATTTTTTTTCGGAGTAGCTAAACACAATGGCCACGGTTAGACAGAGCTTTTTAAGACTTGCTGTTGCAGCCTACACAATAATTATGTGCAGTTGTAAATGCATTTGTGAAGTTCTAAAAGTCGGTCTAATCTTGTTCAGTGAAAAACAGTAAAAATGGTCACTGTCATTCGATTTGGGGTAATTTACCATGGAAACCGGAATGGAACGAAGGGCTGGGCAGCAAAAATACGCGAAAATGCTGAATTTTGTGTTTTTCGGTAAGTTCAGGGGAAGAACGACTAAACGAAAGGTGGTCAAAAAATTTCTGTTCATGATGCACTAGATTAAACATTGAATCATCATTAGTAGAATAATTATTGTGAAGCTATAGAAGTTCGACAAAGCAGTGTCAGGCGTTAAAAGCGCTGGAAGATTTTGGGGTTTCTTTGGTTTTTGATCTCATGGAACGACTTGCAATGCGTCAACCACTTTTCCCATCTCTCTATTTCCATGCAAGTAACCGCTGCAGTATAGGCCTACGATACATCTAAAAAAGGCCACTGCTGAACAAATCATCGACTTCAACTTTCGCAAAATCTAATCAAGCATTGCTTGTCCCCTGCATTTCGTAAAAGTAATTCTCAGACTTTTGGTGCTTTGCAGTAAATTCTTGACTGGAAGCTGCCTTAAGCATCTAGGCCCAATCTTCGAAACAAAAGAACCAAAGTAGCATAGGCATTAAAGGATAATTACCAACGAGGTCACACGCCACGCTTGATAGAACTTCTAAGTGAAAAAGTAAACCTACTTCACAGAACGTCCAAGTCAATAGCAAAAATCGACGAAATCTGACGAACCGTATCCATTACCGCGGTATTACCGCAGCTTCCATATCCATCCCCACAGCAATAGGCTGCCGTTTTATGTATCCCCATTACCATGTTTTACCCTGGTTAATGGTTATTAGGGTGTCCCAACAAATATTTTTCTAGAAACTTGAAATGCAGTCCCCCTAAAAAGTTTCCATATGGTCCCATAATAACACCTGTAAAGTTTTATGACACTAAAAAAATATTTAGGGGTGGCTCAAGCCGCCCAAATTTAACCCATATTGGCATAATTTGCGCCTGATGTGTCCAACTTCTAAATGCCTTTATATCCCAATCGTTGATCCTATTATAACAAATTTACTACCCTTGGAAAGCTCGTGAATGGTAGAATTAACAGGTATTTAACTTTATTGGATACAATGGATATTTTGGGCATAGTCTTATGCTCAAAAAATGCAAAATCGAGAAAAATTTGAGATTTTTGAACTTTGGACACAATATCAGTGCACACACAACTAATCATTGGGAGTAGTCATTACAAACTCTTGATAATGTAACAAGTCGTGGTTTTAGCTCCTCCATACCTTCATCTGCTTCATAGTAAGAAATTCTGAGGGGGCTGTGAGGTTCAACCCCTATTTGTCCTAGGACCACACAGTAAAGTTTTAATTGCACACCCCATGCAGCTACACAACAAATCAACGTCTGGACCGTTATTTTTTTACTATTCTCATACTGATCTGCTGATTCTACATCACTGCACTCAAATTGTTCTTCAGTTCTACGTTCTACATTTACACATGTCAACAAGATTGTCACAATTGTGGTTAGAAAACATGTGCCTGTGTTTTTCGACAACCTGTACGAGAAATTGTCTCCGATCTACGTTCTTCGTTATCGTTGAGCTGAAATTCTGTATCAAAGCTGCGTCATGTTTGTTCAGCACAGTCATTTACACAGACCAACGTTATGAAAAATCACACGTGGTCTTATACGATTGGCTATCTCGCCACTCTTTCACCGAAAGATCGAGAAAACTATATTTGAACGCAGCATGGTTTGGGAAAAACTTTTAGGAAGAGATAACCCCGTTATTCCACATTAATGAGAACTCACTGAAAGAACAGAGAGAATTGCTATCTCTTATATCTTAGGTGCTGGTATACCAAGAATGATGTTGCATCATTTTCAGACTTGTCATCTAGAGCAGCATTGCCAGAATTATAAAGCTATGGATTAATTCAAAGAGAGCAGTGACTCTACATGAGAACACCGCCTGACTGTAGATGTCAATCACAAATCTGAGACTTGTTTGGGTTGGATGCCCTGTAATTCACGGTCGTCAACTGTATATGTGATTCGTTTCCATCATAAAGCAATTAGATCTATATTGCCTTACCCATCCAACTTGCTCTGTGATGGCAACAGGCTTGCGAAATGCTACCGAATTGTTCAATCCAACCATGAATACCAAGAGTTTTGAAAATTCTTGATAGTCATATTTCGAGTATGGCCACGCTAAAGCTGTTCAGTAATGAATTCTTATGATTTGTTAGATGCAGACTGCAGTAGCATTGGTCGAGGGTTTGGTTGATGGTGAACCAGATTGGAGCATTCATCTTTAAATGGCTTGCAGAGCTTAATTACAGACCATTGATGGACAAATTTTTACCAAGGACACAAAGAATGCACCAGGCAACTGGACTTAAAAGATTTCTGTGATGTTAACAAGATGTTACGACTGATGGCTGATGTAGAAGGGTGCAAGGCATTGCAAACTCTATTTAATATGCAGTTATTGAAAGCCGTTGTCTCAAAGCATTTGCCAATAATTAGGCCTAATGCATCACACTTTCACGACTTCAAAAGGTTCAAACTGCAACCGTTGATTCCTGTCCTGGTCCAGAGGTCAACTTTAGCACACCAACATGTTTGTAGGCTACTTCCACCAACTAGAGAAAAATCAGACTGACAATCTGTTAACCTTATTCATTTCTACTCCACTGATGATTGCCATGTGGAGGTAGCGACCTGCAATCCTAGTGCACGACATTTACATCATTCGTTTGCTCGAGAGCTTAACTGTCGTCCTTATGCTTGAAAAACCTCATTCGCAAATACAATAAGGTTGCATATTTGTAGATTTTAGTATTTCAGAGCAATATAAGGTTATTAAGCAATACATAAGCACGCTAGTGGGATCAAAGTGTGGACCTCCGAAAATTTCAAACTCATAGGCCTATATGTCGCACGTATAATTTGTGACAACTTACACATATTATATGTGAGCTTTGAGCGGCCTCTAAATATTTTCAAAATGTCCAGAAATTTGGCAGGTACTATCATAGGGCCATAAGGAAACTTTTTGGAGGGACTGCATTTCAAGTTTCAAGAAAAATATTTTTCCTGTGCAATCGTGGGACACCCTAATGGTTATTTTTTAAAATTGACCCCAATCCCGCGGTTTTCGCTGATTTACCACGGTAGCGGTTACCGTGTCACTCTCTACCGCCCATGACACGCCCAACTCGCCACGCATTCTCTGTCGTGTTAATGATTGTTCAATTCTGATAATTATCTAGATTTACAAAAGGTAATAACAATAATAACTACATTTCACTGTGAGGTAGGCCTATAACTACCTTTTGCAAGACTAGAGCTCATAATGGGGGGAGGGGAAATGGGGCAGTATGTATCTCTGTTATTCAAAAGCCTACAGCACATGCACCTCCACGATGTCATGCGGTTGTACGCAGAGATCTTGTCGGTATACTATAAGTGAGTGCCCTGGGATAAAGAAATCGACGAACGAATCAACGACGAAAGGAGATGGTGACAGTAAGAGCCGATCCAGTGAATATCGTCAGTATACATTTTTATGTGACCACACCGGCACTTGAGTAAGAAGAGATGGAATGCTTTAGATCAGGGGCGTATCCAGGGGGGGGCCAATCCGGCCATGGCCCCCATTTAAAAATCGCATGGGACGTGGCCCCCCCATTTGGTTTCAGCAAGCCATTAAATTAATGTAGCGGGAGATAAAAACAGGACATCAGGCCCCCCCTATTAAAAAATCGCACGGGACGTGGCCCCCCCGTCGATTTAGTGGCGGATGAAATGGTATATTTTCCCGGAAAAATTGATCGATGACTAAAAAAAAAAAAATTCCGGCGGCACAACTAAATTTTTCCCCTGTCCCACCAACAAGACCCAAAATTTTGGCCCCCCCCTTCGAAAATTTCTGTATCCGCCCTTGCTTTAGATGATAGTATAACAAATTTATTAATTCATCACTATTTATATTTTTCGCATTTGATGCCGAAACCAATTAGGTAGACTATTCAAAGTCAATGTCAACAGTTGGGCATATGCTCAGTTCCGATTCAGATCCTGCTTCATCCGAAGTAAGATCTGTCAAACAACTGATCCACATTCATTGGTCGATTCTTCGGAGCAACTACTGCTGTCTGAAATTCAGTCAATTACCTGCAATGTAACACAGGAAACATCTATTTACAGCGTGTTTTCAATGACGCTTTCAGAATGCATTAATTTTTCAGTTTTGCAATCGAAACAATAACAAAAAACAGCCATAAAATAATGGATGACAATGATTCGAGTAATTTCTGTCAAAAAACGACATCATTCTTTAAGCCATATAGCCAGGGTCGTGTTTAACGTTCTTCGAGTGTCGGTGCAAAGTGTTACAGCAGGGGCAAAGTGCCGTTGGCAACAAAACTCTCGGCTCATGGGCATTCGGCGCATCGCACCGAATGGACCTATGGTAAAAACGGCCCTGTATATAGCTATAAAAATATAAAATTAAATATAAAATAAAAAATAAATCTAAAATATTGGCTCTATGTTTTAACGAATGTCGGTTGAACAGTGTTTGCACTGCATTTCAATCGTTGTGTAGACTATACAGTGCACAACAAATCTGATATTATTTAGGGCCGACCTAGCTAGTATACTTCAGAACGACTAACAGAATGCTTCAAAATGATAAAAAAAATAAATAAAGGCAGGTTATTTTAACGGGACTAATGATTTGTTAACGATGGGGAACAATCCAGTTTTAAAAATAGTTACGCTATTGAAAGCAAACATAGACCTGAAGGCTGATATAAAAGATAGCAGACCAAATTAGACCCATTATGGCTATGCAATAACGATTTATAACATTCGTAATCGTAATCGTAAACTCGAAATTTCTAAAGCGCTACTCGAAAGCCAAGCGCGGGGCACCAGCTTATTCACGAGCGCTGCGTTAAGTCAGAAGGGTTGCTCGTGAGAGTATAGTCCGTTGTGGTCCGGGTCGAGCATTATGAAGCGTCGTGACAAAATTCAAATAATTATGGCACCCCGAAGAAACACTGCTGCTCTTCTTCTGTATGCATATAATTTTAACAGTGGGACAAGTTTGAAACATGGTTGCACCATTTTGGCCGAGAGAAAAATGCTGTCATTAGAGTAGAGCAAGGTCTTCCCTTATTTAAGCTGCATGAGAACATGCATGTGTTCGAACGTTGATTATAAAGAGTAGGATCAATTTCGTAATTTAAAAAATAAAATTGATATATCATAAACAAAATACCTAAGGGATCAATGACATAAAAAAATTAATTAAATAAATAAACCTAAAATTGAAATATCATTGAAAAACCTAAGGAATCAATGACATACCAAAAATTTGTATGAATTGTAGAATTTGCATGGTTGAGATATTGAAAGATGCAAGTATTTAGAACTGAAGGAGTGAAGAAATGAGAAACAAGTGCAGGTATGTGTATGTGTAAAGCTGTTCAAGTGTTGAAATTTTGTGAGTGAGTAAGTAAGTAGGTAAGAAATTGTAGAATTTGTGCGGTTGAGATGTTGCAATGTGTTAAAAATTAAGAGCAAGGAATGGTAAAATTGAACTATCATAGTTGCAATAATACAAATTTCCTCAATTCTTTTTGCGTTTCAGTGTTTGAGGCTGCACATTGCACAATAATGCAAGAATCATGTAATGAAAAATGGAAGAAGGGTGGGAGTATGAGGGTTGGATAGTAGTATGGAATGAAAAAATTGAGGTCTGAAAGTTAAAATGTTCGATTTCTCCTCAATTATCAACGCTTCACAGTGTAGTATTCATTGGAATAAGAAATGAATGGATGGATGGATGAAGGAAGGGAGGATAAAGTTGAGTCATCATAGTTACATTGTTCGAATTTTCATCAATTCTTAGTGTTTCAATAATTGAGAATGATCACCTATACAAGAATATGTTGAGGGAGGGCGCAGGGAGGGAGGGAGGGAGATTTTAATCGCGTGTAATAAAACCATTGCCCGAGGGCACAGCACACCCGCGTCATTATCGAGATAATAATCACCTGGTCGTAAAACCATTACCCGAGGGCACATCATTAACGAGCTCTTAACCAATTAGGTATACAGACGAACAGGCAGACGGACAGGCAGACAGACAACCAGACAAACAACCAGACGGACAAAGCACAGTAGGCAATTAGTAGTTGTGACTGATGGGGGGGTGACTAATGAGCTTTCAATAAATAGGGGTCGTGGCCGATGAGGTCATTGGAGGGTGACTAATGACTTTTTAATGAGTTTTTAATGGGCTTATAATTGCTGGCCCAGAACCGGTAGTCGCCCTACCACTATTATGAGACTTAAAATATGCCGTTTAATAATTGCGCTGGTTTCATTGAAATAAAATTTTAATAGACCTAATTCAAAACCCAGATATCGTTTAAAATTGAAATTATTTTTAAACATGACTCCAGAGAAGTTCGTGCTAACATAAACTATTACAATTTAGAATAAAACTTTCTTAAAACTAAAGTATGCCTATCATAAGTTAAGGCTGTTAGGCTATGGACTGTACGAGTGTACGTTGG